>NIPM01000769.1:0-49554 GCA_002738285.1 Holacanthella duospinosa | reverse complement strand
TTTTATTAAAAGCTAATTTAATTCAATAGTACAGAAAAATATAGTTGTCCCATTTTTTTTGTGAGACACTGTAAGTATGAAAACTTGATGTAACAATAAAATAGGACAAAAATAAAATCCATTGTGATAAGTTACAAAAATGTCGCAATAACTCGATCGTTTTTGATTGGTGGTGTGTGTTTGTAAATTATGGAAGTGAAATGACAGTTAAACCACACCCTTGTTGACAACAGAACAGTGGCAGAGCTAAGGGGGGCATGGGGTCTCGCCCCCCTGGCATTTCTAAAATCAAAAATATAATATTTTTTTATACAATTAAACTTATTTTTGTTAGTTAAATCAAGCTGTATTTTAAGAAGATTTCCTATTTTGCTGCTAAAATCAGGTTTAATTTTCATTTGTCAGTCTGAAAATTTTCATCTCAAAATGGAATAATGGCGAATATACCAAATCAAGCAGATATAGAAGAAATATGATGATATTTAAATAATAGTTTACACATTCAACTTCCAAATGATTATGCTGACAAGTCAGAGTGGTTTAATCTTCCTAAAGAAACTATTGATTCGATAATGTGGCAATTTATTTTCGGAAGAGACATTTTTTCGGGAATTAAAACAGACCCCACATAGATTTTCAACTAGTTTGTTGATAAAATAAATTAAACAAACAGTTTTTGCTTTAAATTTGCGTTTATTAAATTAGAGTTACTAAAATGAACGTAAGATATGGCTCTTTATTTTCGTTAAGAACAGCTTTATTTTTTCGAGTTGATAACAACCCAACTTTATTAATAAAGTGGTTGCTTTTTAATCGGTAAATTTGAATTTTGTACTGATCCTATCCTAAACAAAAATAAACTCCCATATGGCACAATATTTTTGAAACATAATTCTATTCTACTTGGTCGAGAAATTTTAGTTTCTTGAATGCATAAAATAGTAAATAAATTCATGTATTTACANCATAATTCTATTCTACTTGGTCGAGAAATTTTAGTTTCTTGAATGCATAAAATAGTAAATAAATTCATGTATTTACAATCCATAAAATATCTCTTAGCTATATTTCTTGCCATCTTAGTTGCTTCCTCAACCTATTTTCACTATGATGCACTAATATGGGAGTTTATTATTATTCAGAGTAGTCCATTTATTAAATAATTGGTTGAACAAGAGTGAGAATAATCTAGATTCATTAAAAATTTGGTTGAGTTAAGCAAAGAATTAAAAAGGGACTACTCTGAACGAAAATAAAGTCCCATAACTATGCAAAAAGCTATTTTGATTGATAAAAATAAAAAATTTCTACTTATAATTTCAACCAAAGGATATTTAAATATTTTATTTCAAACTATTTCAATCAAAAAATTATGTTTTCTTCAAAAATTTCCTTCCATATGGGACAAAATTTTTGAGCCTTGGCTATACACTGCCCGTCAAAAGTGATTCAGTGTTTGGAAAATTCGAACTTAAATGGTAATTCATGAATGAGTTAGACTTCGAGCAAGCTAATACTCATATGGTAGATAGATACAGCTTTTTTCTATAACATATCCAAATATTATAGATATGTTTTAAATATTGATAGAGTTATGATTGCTCAAAGTTGAAAGTAGGTGATTCAGTGTTTTGTCAAATTTTTAAAAAAATGAAAAATCAATAGATTGTGTGCCCGCCCTTGGTTTTTCTTATCTGTTCGAGTCTTCTAGGCATTGAAATAACAAGCTTAAGACATACTTCAGATGAAATATTGTTCCATATATCTTGAATTCTCTCCCAAAGTTCATCTTTGTCTTTACATGGTGGTCGAATTTTAGCTCTATTTTCATATGATCCCATAGATAATCAAGTAGGTTAAGGTCAGGAGATTGTGCAGGCCATCTCATTACCTTTATTTCGTTTCTTTTGAACCATTTTTTTATACTTAAAGCGGTATGAGAGGACGCATTGTCATTTTGAAAGACAATTTTAGATTTGACCAAGTCATACAAGTCAATTGTATACATCAGCTCGTCATTCAGAATACTCTCATATATCTCAGCATTAACACTGCCATCAATTCTACAAAGATGCCCAAAACCTGATGAAAGCATACATCCCCAAACCATAATTGATCCACAACCGAATTTTTTTTGTTTGAGTAATATTGTGATCTCTGAGTGGCTCCCCCATTTTTCTGAAAGTTCTATCACGTCCATCAGATCGTTTTAGATTTACTTTAGTCTCATCTGACCATATAACCATATCCCAGTCCTTCTTTCCCCAATTTCTGTGTGTTTTTTCAAATTCTGATCTTGCTCGACGATGAAATTTTTTTAATTGTGGGCATTTCTTTTTGTATCTAGATACGATGTTGCTACGTTTTAATGTGCGCAGTATAATACTCGAAGAGGCGGATATTCCTGTATAGGTCTTGAGTTCTCGCTGTATCTCTGTAGAGGTGGAGCATTTACCACTTGTTGCTAATATTCCAATATATTTTTCATCATACTTATCTAAGATCCGAGGACGACCTATTATAGGCTCTGGAGTTTTTTTAACTCTATTTCTTAATTTGGACACTGTTGCTTGTGAAACTCCAACAATTTCAGCTATCTTTCTTGAAGATTTTCCATTTAAAGCAAGTTCGTTAATTCTTGTTTCAATTTTCTTCAATGTTCTTCTTGTCATACCAAATAAGCCTTAATACCTTCTGCTAAGGATTTGAAATAAAAATGAACAATTTTGCGGTATTTTAGAATGTTCTAGAATGAAAAGGTTGTAAATTTAAAAAATTCGACAAAACACAGAATCACCTACTTTCAACTTTGAGCAATCATAACTCTATCAATATTTAAAACATATCTATAATATTTTTAATGTTATAGACAAAGGCTGTATCTATTTATTATATGAGTATTAGCTTGCTTGAAGTCTTACTCATTCATGAATTACCATTTAAGTTCGAATTTCCCAAACACTGAATCACTTTTGACGGGTAGTGTATAATGCTTTGTCTCTTGTAGGCTATAAATAGGTTTATTAAATCTCATTCTTCCTGATTCTTGTGAATATTGGCTTAATTTTTGTATTATTATATCATTAATGTTTTGATCTTTTCTCTTTTTTGAAGCAGGAAATTGATGTTGTTTATCTTCTATATATACTTCATTGATCTTTCTTTTTTATGTATAATACATTGTATTAGAGAATTTAAAGCCACATTCAATTAAATCTCTTTTAGACATATTATCAGACAATACTCATAATATGGCATATCTCTGATTTCTTGGTGTCTTATTAAATAATTAAAGAATATTAAGTATTAATTTTTCTGTTATTTGTGAAAATCTGTTATTTTCATAATTTTGTAAGTTGTGCTTTAATTGTCTCAAATCCATTATCATTAAAATTAATTTTATAGTAATTTTTATTTTTATATACCTATTTTTTTTCTCGTAAATTAAAAATTGAGTTTAATATAAATTTCCGAAAATTCTTTGTTCGAAAATAAACTGATATATTAATAAACTCATCTTTAAACGAAATTTCAGATAATTTATTAATAGAAACTCCACTTTCAATTACATCTCAAAGGAAAGCCAAAAAACTGTCAATAATTCTCTGAAATTTTGTTTAAAAATGAGTTTATTAATATAAAAATGCATGTATAATTTAATAATCTACTATTTTTTAATTATTTATACAATAATATTAACTTTCTTTATTTTCCATATAACTCCTAACAATGTATTTATAACTCTTGATAAATCTTTCGTAACTTATTTATAATTTTTGATAAAATTTTTATAACGGCTGGTAGCCCTGTAATGCATTTATCTCAAGATACAAATATTTTAAGAAATTTAAATAGAAAGCAATAAATATTTAGTAATTTTTGTTTTAAAAAAAATATTTTTGGACTTTTTCTATTGCAATAAAGGTGTTTTCTTGTACTTATGACACAATCTTTCACAAAGGATTAACATTTTTGTTTATTAAGAATAAGCTTTAAAGCAGAATAATTTATAAACATAAATGATTAAAAATTTATTGAATGCAGCATTTTAAAAATTGTAATGATTAATTAAAAATATTTATTATAATTCAGTTAAAGGCAAATAGTCTTTGTATTTAAATAGTTGCATAGTTTGGTAGATTCTTGCTGAACAGAAAGAGCAAACTTGATATCGATTTTGATCATTTTCAGATGTTCAATTGGTAATTGCTTTACAGGATTCAGAATATTATCATCATTCTCGTTTTTATTAGGTAAAGCAGAAGGAATAGAGCCATTTATCACAGTGGACAAGATTTTGATGTTGACAGAGTATTGATCTTCACTGTTCTTGTTTTGATCTGTGGACTTCAAAAGTTGATCAATCTCCATGTATTTCCCTTTATTTCTTCTTCTCATTCTGTTTCTAATATCTCTCAATCTTCTTCTTTTATTAGAGTTACATCTTCTGCTTCTCAACTTCCTAAGTCGAGCTTGCCTTTTGTTCTTTCTTCCCAGTCGATAATGTCTATCATTAGGACGTCCGAAGGAAGATGGCCTAGCTATTTCATTATCTTTATGGACTTCGGGACTTTCGACTTTAGGGACAGGGGTTTTGTCGATTTCATTGATTTGGTTGTTTACTGGATCATAAATAGGGTAATTATAGCAATAATCAGGATTAGTAGTGTCCAAAGTATCTTTGATTTGTTTGTTAAAAGGCTGGATGGTATATTCCAAGGAAGCTTGTTTGCCTGTATTTTGGTCAAAGCCGGAATATCCCGTTTTGAAGTTTCTGATTCTTTGCCAGTTCCACCACAACATATCGATGAAAGCATGATGCAAGTAAAAGATGGGATCATTAGGCGAAGTCATGAAGAACATGTCTCCTTTATTTCCTCTAATGTTCACGTGTACAGAGCCATGGTGAACTTCCAATTCTTTATAGAAATCTTCATAGCTGCCTTGTTTGTAAAGTAATCTGAGTAAAACTTCTGGGCTAGCTAAAGGTGTCATTTTGTCATTTTGATCAAAGTCTCTTCTCAAACAATGGAAGGTTGAGTTTCTAACTTTGAAATCAGCGAAAAAACCATCAGTCACACAGTTGTCTTGAGATTTTTTACCATTACCGCAAAGTCCGATCTCATGAAATACAGGACTTAGTTCTGGATTCTGCGAGTCTTTAGACCAGTCTCAGTAAGGAAGTACAACCTTTGGATTGATCCTTTGTACTTGTTTTTCGACCTTCTCAGATACTCTCTATGCCAAGGGAGAAAAGCAGGAGCACCATGCGCTAAAGGGACATATTCGGTATGTATTTTTACATGTTGATCATAAAGACTTTCTTCATTTTCACTTCTTCTGTTGTTTAATTGTTTGAATGCTTCTAAAAAGTCATTCAATTCTTGTGCTGTCAAGTTTCTAATTTCTTTCCTTTGGACAGGATTAGAATAAGCTTGTGTTAATGTATAACTAATAAATAAACTTAAATAAGCAAGTTTCATTTTATTTGATTATCGAATAAATCCTGGGTTTTATATTCCTGGGCTTGATTATTTTGAAACGGTGAGTCATTTCTATTTTACACAGAATATTGTCATTTTCGAGGTGGAGTCGTTACAATTAATGCAAAAACCCTTGGCTTTCTAATCTCAAAATCTTCCATATGGGAGTTTATTTTCGTTCAGAGTAGTCACTTTTTGATTCTTTGCTTAATTCAACCAAATTTTTAAGAATTCTCACTCTTGATCAACCAATTATTTAATAAGTAAAATGGGGACTACTCTGAACAAAAATAAACTCCCATATGTATAACGAAAAATGTGGTAATATGGATATTCTTTTTCCTGAGAGCAGTTTTTTCTGAAATTTTCATAACTGAATTGTTGAGAAATGTCACTTTATTTTCGTTCAGAGTAGTTCCCACTTTACTTATTAAATAATTTGTTGATCAAGAGTGAGAATTCTTAAAAATTTAGTTGAATTAAGTAAAGAATCAAAAAGTGACTACTCTGAACGAAAATAAAGTGCTATATGCTTAAAGCTATATGATATATAATATGATATTTTTAAATATAATAAGAAAACATCATGAATTATTTTGAGCTATGGAGGAGAATTTGATAAAGTTGCATAAATATTTTCAAGACAGCAACCACCTCCAAATTGATGAAGAATAATATGGCTCTTTATTTTCGGAAGAGACAATTTTTCGGGAATTAAAACAGCCCCCAAATAAATTTTCAACCAGCTTGTTGGTAAAATAGATTAAATAAACATTTTTTGCTTTAAATTAGCGTTTATTAAATTACAGTTACTAAAATGAACGCAAGATATTTACCGTATGAGATAACCAAAACATTAATACTGAAGAATCACCAACAATAATCCAAAAATTAGTTAAGAATATATTATTAGGGTGTCCGAGAAAATGTGGCGGTGAAATTTTTCTCCACACCTCGTTTAAAGTGTAACAGATTGAAACCAAAATTGATTGTATATAATAGGGATACAATTTATTTATAAATAATATATACAGTTTTGTTTTTTTCAAAATGAATTTTAAAGAAGAATTGATTGAATCTTAAGTGCTCAAGATCAGCGTATAACTATTAAATATTTAACTCTACATGGTAAATGTCCTTCTCAAATCCAACAAGAATTAAAGAATACTTTACGTAATAGTGTAATGTCTCTGAAGACACTTGAGGGATGGTAATCAAGGTTTAAGAAAGGAGAGATATCGATAGAAGAAGCTCGCGGAAGACCATCCGAAAAAAGAGATGAAAAACTAGAACGTATTGAAGCTGTTAAAGGACTTTTATTGGAAAACAAAGCTATAAGTGTGAGGCTAATTAGCGAGAGTTTGAATATCACCAAATCATTAGTGCATCTAATTTTAACTGATGATCTAAAGTTGAGTAAGCGACATGGTCGCTATATACCAATGGAATTGAACGCAGACCAGAAGGACCACAGGGTTAAAGCTTGTATATTTAACCTCTCCAATTATAGTAAGACTAAAGAAAAGCTGAAAAGAACTCCAGCTTTTGATGAAATATATGTTGTTTGTACATGGCGCCACAGAAGGATTAACTGATGTCCTGGCTAGAACCTGGTGAAAAAGAACCACAAGTATCAATGAAAAAACTTTATGGAGATAAAAGGATGTTGCTTTTAGCAATGGATTACAATGGTATCGCTTTTTATCATCTGTGTAGCGAAAAAGAAACATCAATTCTGAGCGTTTAAAATCGATTTTAAGCGAAAATATCTCTATATTGTTAAGCACTAAAAGGTTTTATAAGTCTATAATTTAGGATAATGCGAGACCACATAAGGTTAAACTCGTACAGGACTTTTTAGTAGATAAAGAAATCGAGCAATGGTACTAACCACCATATTCTCCTGATATTTCGCCATGTGCTTATGATTGTTTTGGATCTCTTAAACGTGAGCTTTGTGGTGTACAGTTTGAAACTTGGTCGGTGTTCGAAACTTGGTTAGAAATGGAGATTTTAAAAGGAATGAATCGAGGGCTGTATCGTGGTGTTCAAAGGCTGCCTGAGCGCTGGAAAAGCGTCATTGATAATGAGGGGAGATACACTTAATTATACTAAAATTTTGTCAATTTCTACAAAGTATTTTTTGAGATATAACAAAAAGTTTTTACCGCCACATTTTCTTGGACAATCTAATATTACTTTTATGGAAGAACTTGATTTTGAAATTATCTATCAATATCTTGAAGATATTTAAATTTAGAATAAACACATGATTAACTTTTTGGAATAACATCTTTAGCATAAAGTACGATTTTATAGAATTAATACTATAGTTCTAGTTTACAGTGCTACCACTAATTATAAAAAAATTATTACTAATGCAAAAGAAATTTTTTTTGGTTATAAAAAAATTATTAGCCATTATAAGGAAAATATTAAATATCCGATTAAATAAACAAAAATACCTTAATTAAATTTATATAATGTAACAAAAATCAATTCAATGCTATCTATCCTAAATGAATACTAATATCGATTTTAGTATCTCCAATTTCACTGCAAAGGAAGCTGATTTATCAAATTCAATAGTTCAGACTACCAGATACCAAAATACTGAGAATGCTAGTGAACAAGAAAATAGTCCTAATACCGTGACTCAAAGGGAAAAATGAAAATCCGTCTTAATTTCTGATATTGTATTAGTAAAAAGTCTTTATTTACGGTCTGTCAAAATAAAGGAAATAGCATTAGATTCAAATTTATCAACGTCCGCAGTGTATAAAATAATAACAGATTTGAAAGACAATGACATCAATGAAGAGTTAGTAGCAAACTCAAAAAAACTTCCTGGTCTAAAAAAGTTCGAGAACATAGAATTTTTGCAAGGAGTTGGGCAAGCTATACAGCATGACCCATGTTAAACCCAAAATGGTATAGTACAAATAATGGCAAGCAATAACGTTCATATAAGTCAATCAACAGTATCAAAAACACTTGAAAAATTAGATTTAACTAGAAAAAGAGTCAAAAAGATAGCACATATAACGATTGAACCGGATTTTATTTCTCAAAGAAAAGCATACTCTATAAATGTAAGAACTATTCCTGTAAATCTGTTATGCTTCTTAGATGAAACCGGTGTAAATGTTCATACCACTGCTTGTTTTGGGTATAGCCCTAAAAACACTCTTTGTACATCAATTGTGAATTCTAACAAAGGAAAAAATGTATCATTTTTAGTGCTTATCAACAACAATACTATTTTTATTTATTTCTCAGTTGAAGGCGCTTTTAATAGTGATGTGTTTTTAGGTTTTATTTTACAGTGTATTGACCATGGATTTATACGAACAGACAATTATATTTTCATGGAAAACTGCCGGATTCATGAAAATTCACGCATGTTATCTTATCTTGCTTCTAGAAACTTCAATGTACTCTTTTTACCACCGTATTCTCCCCAATTGAACCCTATCGAGGAGGTATTTTCTTTAATTAAAAGTAGGTATCACCAAAAAAGACCAAGAGCTACAAATTCTACTGAAATTTAAACTAATATGTTCGAAGTAATGGAAGATATAAATAACGATACTAGTATAATAATTAGTAGGTATTATGACCATATGCAGCACTATCTTGATCTTGCTTTTACTGGAAGTATTTTTGATTAAATAAACTCTATTTTGATTTTTTTCATTATCGCGAAAAAAACTGATCCTATTTTCCTTATAATGGCTAATAATTTATTTATAACCAAAAATAAGTTCTTTTGAATCAGTAATAATCTTTTTATAATTAGTGGTAGCTCTGTATTAAAATAATGATTGATAAAATCCAACAAACTTTAACAAATCAAAATCTGTTTTTGATGGCAAGGCCAAGATTTGAATCTTAGTCTACCTACAAGTGTCTTAAATTAATTGATTTATTGCAATATTTAAATTTCAATCAAAAAATGGCTTATTGAATAAACTTCAAATAATCAAAAAGAGGACAAGTAGCAACATTATCCGGTGCCAATACCAAAGCAGTTCTCGAAGGAATGTAAACATGAATGGAATGCTCTCTATTACAAAATCTCTCTTTTTGAGGAATAAATCTTGATTGACTATGATCAATTCTATCAAAACCACCAAGATTTTTATCATCAGTATCCAAAGCGACTTTCATTGAATTGTTCCATTGAACTGGTATTCTGTAATTTACAAAGCTTTGATTTGGATTAAAATTAAATATAAATAGCAAATTCTTCTTCTCATAAACGATAATCTTATCAGTTTCATGCTTCAACGAGATATAAGTATGACAATTCTCTCCCATATAATCATAATAAGATTCCAAATGTTGCAAAACGACATCAAAATCATACAGAAAATGATATTTTAACAATTTATCGTCAACAAGATTAAATTGTCTTCTAGCATAATGGTAAGAGTTCTGGTTTCCTTCTCTAGGGAAATCGAGCCATTCAGGATGTCCGAATTCATTCCCAATAAAGTTTAAATAACCTTCGCCACCTAGAGAGTGAGTGATAAGACGGATCATTTTATGTAAAGCGAGACCTCTATCGATAATATCCGACTCGGGAGATAATTTAGACATACGATTATACATAGCAGCATCCATTAACCAAAAAGCCAACGTTTTATCACCAACTAAAGCTTGATCATGAGATTCAGCATATCCAATCGTCTTCTCTAAATATCTTCTATTAGTTAAAGTATGAACAATATTGCCCATATCCCAATCTTGATCCTATAATAATATTTTTTGATAAAAAATTACGCTCTTTTCTTTAATAATTTTGATCCACATATCAGGAACCGCCATACTCAATCTATAATCAAATCCCATGCCACCATCCTCAATTTTTCTACATAAGCCAGGCATACCTGAAACATCTAAAGAAAAATATCAAAATATGCGATTATAGGAAACCTTCTGCTATAGTGATGATATTTCTAAAATTATCGTTAAGCATTTTATTAGCTAACATCAAATAAACAACCGAGTCTTCATCGACTTGATCGCCGAAATAATCATTATACGAAGTAAAAGCATTACCAAGTCCATGATGATGATATAACATAGACGTAACACCATCAAAACGGAACC
This sequence comes from Holacanthella duospinosa, assembly GCA_002738285.1. Lineage (NCBI taxonomy): Eukaryota > Metazoa > Arthropoda > Collembola > Poduromorpha > Neanuridae > Holacanthella > Holacanthella duospinosa. Next base: position 38,956 of record NIPM01000769.1, on the reverse strand, counting down.
CATCAACATGATAAACATCAATATAAAACTTCAAATTGGACAACAGAAATCTTAAGGTTTCATAATTATTATAATTGAACAATCTAGAATTCCAACTTGGATGTTGACCTTTCGGCAAGGAATGAAAGTAATGATGATCCGTACCATCCATAAAATTAATACCATCTTCCGTATTATTAGCCGCATGAGAATGTACGATATCTAACAAGACCAAAATACCATTTTTATGACATTCATCAACCAATTGAGCAAACTCTTCTGGTGTACCAAATCGACTGGAGATAGCGAAAAAGGAACTTACATGATAACCGAAACTTGCATAATATGGATGTTCCATAATCGCCATTATTTGTATAGCATTATATCCTAATTTGATTATCCTTGGTAAAACATCTCTTTGAAATTCCACGTAGCTATTGATTTTAGCTTCTGATGAACTGATTCCAACATGGCACTCGTATATTTTCAACCCACCTTTTGTTTTGATCTTTATTCTATTCTCTTTCAATTTTTGATTACCATCATTCTTCCAAATATACTTGAAATTTGGATTCCAAAATACGCCTTCATAATTAACATTCTTACTCAAATCTTGTTCTGCTCTTAATATCAAACTGGGGATCCTATAAATGTGTTCATCTTGTTTCGTTATTATAAACAACTATAATAAATTATAGCTTAGAATTACTTTGATCTTAGAACTATGCTCAATGGCGCAGCTACCGTTTTTCTTCGGATCAATTCGGATACCCCACATACCAAATTCCAACTCCTTTAATTTATGAGAATTTTTATCCCAATTATCTACCAAAATGAGCAATAATTTTAATGAATACTGAATTCGCCAATTAGATAAACTTCTTTCGCATTAGGTAGCCATTCTTTAAATGTTATGGTGTTATTTTTTTCTAACTGAAATCCCATTTCCAAATAACCATTACTGAATTTCGTTATCCCATCTTTAGATTCGTAATTTTGATTAAATGTATTGATCCAATTATTAAATCTCTCTAATCTATAAACAAAAGTAAATCAAAAGAAAGGGTATTTGCCTTCTTTCTAATACAGGGACATAGGGTTCTAAATATTGGTCTTCAATTACTAACTGGAGTTTCTTTTGTTTCACGTTTTTGGATTCTGATAATGTCATTTCAAACTTCTGATTTTTCACTCATTTTACAAATCCATGTAGAAAAGGATCGAAATTATATAAAGCATTTAATAAAGTAGTATATAAGTTACTTAAGAAGTAAAAAAATACTATTTAACTAAAGCAATACACCTTTAAAAAAACAACACAAAATGAAGGATACCAAAAAAATCGATAAAATTAAAAGTTGTACATTAAGCTTTTAAACTATAAAATAAATGAAAGTAAATAAATTATAAAAATATTGTAAAATAAAGAAGATTTTATTTATTTGAAATTCCAAAGGTTCGTAGTTAATAGCAACTCCAATCCAAGACTATATCCTGCTGCCTCCCTACTAGCATCAAATAAACACTCCCACTCTGTCATTTGGATTAGCTAAAAAGTAGATGTTTACCTGGTTGTAATTTTTCAAATATAAAAGCAAATGCATGTTTACTACTTTAATATCTTTATATAATAATTGATGTATAATATAGATATCGGCCTCTGAATATATTGATCGAAAAATATATAGAACACTCCCTTTTGTGAAAAAACAAATCCAATTAAACGCTAGAATATAAACCGTTTTATTAAAAAAACTAATCGGTTTTATCGATATTCAAAAGAAGAGATAGCTTTTGAATATAATCATTATCCGAAGTTTCATCTTGATCTTCAATAACAGAATTAGTTATAGAAGCCCAAACATCAGTAAAAGTGGAATATTTCTTAGAATAAAAAAGCAACATACTCAAAGCAACATTCAAGTTTAGATTATCATCTGAATTAATTTCTATAGGATCATTATGTTTTAACAACATTGACAAGAACGGAATTATACAATCGATATTAGGTTCCACTGATTTCATCAAAAGTAAAACCCCATTTAAAGCTTCTGAATGATCTAAAGATTAATACAAATAGTGATATACATTGAATTTGAACTTGTGATTCCAATGCCTTGATAAGTTTCGAAATTCTGTCTGTATCAGCATAAAGTTCGGAATGTAATAGACCCCAAACACAATTCTGTTCAAATGATTCCCATTCCAAAGAAGCGACTATGAAATAAAAAAATAACAATATACCGATTATATCCAATTTCATATTTCTAAACAAATAGACTTTCCCTAACTGTAAATCAGTACACCAGATCAACAAAGTCATTGGTGTCATAAATTGCGTTGTATTCATTAAAAACTTTTCTTCATTAACTATATTTTGATATTCCGGTTCTTCATTTACCCAATATCGAAGAGTAAGTTTGATTAAATAATAATAAAGATCATTATCATTGCCCTGGATGATCTCAAGATCCTTGGCTAAGGATTTGGAAAGAGGAAGTCCTAATTCTTTAATGCGTTCTGTATAAGCACCAAGCCATTTGGAAGGTTGTTCAGATTGGTTAGTTTTGTTTGATCTAAACATGACAAGATTATAATACTTTATAGTGATCAATAACCAACAATAAGTTGCATCATTAAAATTTTGAATCAATTCATATAAGAATGTCTTACATTTATCTTCTTTGTCGAATAGTTCATGTATTTTACCAATCAAATAATACAATGGATTGATTTCGTAAAGCTCAGTCAAGGAAAGCGATTCAAAATCCTCCAAATCGACATGAGAAAAACGAGACGACGCCTTGAATATATTCGAAATCATTAAGGCAAAATTAGAAATAGAAACCGACTAAGGATTAATAAAATGAATTGATACTAATGATTTGAATGTTTCTAATATTTCTTTGATTTTGGATATTGAATCTTCCAGTCTGCCGCTTGTGAGATTTTGATGAAGCTGTTTAAAATTATCACCAAAAACCCAAAGAGCAGGATCAGTAAAATTTTCTTGTGACTGATTAGCAGAAGACTCCATCACTATTCCATCTAATAAAATAAAAAAGTAAATAGTACCGTCCATATTCTCATTGAATGAAGGCTTTTCTACCTCATTATGTATTTCAGCTATCTGTTCGACTTTTTTACTAATATCATCCCGAGTCTCGATATTTTGAGTTATTGAATCACGAAAAGGAGACATATCCAAAAACACATGGGTTTGTTTTTCTTGATCGCCTGCATGATCAAGTTTAGGTTCTTCTTTTTTATCATGAGTGAGATCTACAGAGTGTCTTGGTTTTGAAAAATTGGTAGGTTTGGCCCAAATGATCCAATTATCCTCCGATTCTTTCAAGAAATTTTTATTCATAACAGCTATGGTAAAAATGGATTCGAGTGATCTAATGAGTTGTAAATAATTTTAATACCTTATGACGCCCAATTTGACTAAAGTGTACAAAGCAGTTTGAATACCTTTTATAAACATTTCAGAATGTCCTTCATAATAAGTGGATGGTAGTAATCCCAAAAATTCGCATAGAATGGACGACAAATGAGGCATTGTAACAAGAGATTTATGCATTATCAATATTGCAGGCTCTAAGAAATAAATTAGAATTCATTGCCTATATTCATGATATTGTCAACTTTGGGATCATACAATAAATAATCTAAAAACAAAGCTAATTTACAATCAGCTGCAACATGATCAGCCTAAATGTTAAACGAAAAGGTTACATTAACACACTTAAGAAGAGATGAAATCAGCAGATAACGAGGAACCACATCTGAGGCCAACATCTCGTTGCTAGGATGAAATACAAGAATAATGTAACGTATTATGTCGTAAAAGCAATTTTGCTGTTCAGGAATAAATAGATATTCTACAAAATACCAAGCGAGATTTCTGTGATATACATTGACATTGAGCTAAAATATAAATACAAAATGAGTCTACTGTTTCTAAAATAAACTTCAATTTTCTTTCCATTTCAATAGTAAGTGTATTTTCTATGAAGAACGTGTTTGTAGGAGTAGAAAGTAATTGAATGACACCTAATGTAATAAAAAAATACAGTCATACCTCTAAAATTGGGGTCTAATGATTCAGGTGATTTCAATATCTTTTCCCAGATATCCTTGATAGGTTTATAAGCAACGATAGAATGTAAAGCAGGGACTAAGTCTCTACCTACAAGAATACAATGCTTCCACTAAATATATTAATTTTAATGATAGTACATTCTGTGTCATTATTTCATATACGCATTCCAATTCTCTGTCCTTTAAGTCCTTGTATTTTATATTTTGATCCTTTAAGTTCCTACAAAAGATCCAATTAAGTCCTGCTATAAGGTATGTGAATCTAAAGATAAACTCTCTATAAAATAATTTTGTATTTAGAAAACTTGTTTTTATAATATAAATCTAGCAAAGAATGTAATATGATATAATTGATTTCCTTCAAGCTTCCATGTTGAACCTGTTTCATAAATATCCAGATGATAGATTCCGTTTCGTTTAAGTTTAAATCCACTAATTTCATTAACAGCCAACATAGCTAGAGAAATTATAAATTCCAAAAAACTTGTCTAACAACATCTGGATTAAAATCTTGAAAATAAGGCCTGTTTAATAAAGCTTTAAAGTCCAATAATAATTGTTGGAAATTGTCTCTTTGAATCCAATTCAATTCATAAAATTTCTCATTAAATTAAAATTGAAAATTGGTACCTGTTCTTTATTTTCTTTATGTGGATCCATAAACAAGAAATTATAAAACATTCCTCTAATAACCGTGACATGAGCCTCTAAACTTTCGGCGACCTTAAATCGAGTCAATTTTTATTGGTTACCTTTGATTGCAAAATATTCGTAGCTTCATTATCAGGCTTATTTTCTATCAATTTATTATATTCAGAATGACATTTTTTCAAGCTCTATATTGTTTAATTTTGTGCTTTTACTTCTTCGAAATGATCAGCATCATACAAGTCTGATAAGTTCTTTAGCTGGGATATTGACATAAAATTTTAAATTCTCCAAAAATCGAAAAATCATAGAAATGCCAATGTGCATTTATAATTATAAACAATAAATGCATACATAATCTCTACGGTCCACCTAATATCTATTTGTATATTATAGTATCAAATTCTCGAGGCTAATGTTTTATTGACGTCATTGGTTTGTCTATTCTTACACAAAGCTTTTATACAAAAGAAACAATAAAATAGATTTTAAAATTTGAAATCATTTATTTGTTCATCTAAAACCTTTATTTTCTCCCAGTTCAAAAAATAAACGTGTCTATTTCTGTATAAATGGGAAATTTCAACTTGGATGAATGCATTGCACAATTAATAAGCGGTCAACTTCTTGCAGAGCCTTTAATAATAGAAATATGTAGATTAACGACCGATATATTATACCAAGAATCTAATGTATTGAACATATCAACCCCAATAACTATAGTAGGAGATATCCATGGACAATTTTATGATTTATTGGAAATATTTAAAATTGGTGGAAGTCCACCTAATACGAATTATTTGTTTTTAGGTGACTATGTTGATAGAGGTTATCATAGCATTGAAACTATAAGTTTATTGATCTGTTATAAATTAAGATATCCGTCAAGAATTCACTTAATTAGAGGAAATCATGAATCAAGAACAGTTACTCAAACTTATGGATTTTATTCTGAATGCCAGAAGAAATATGGCTCGCCTCAGGTTTGGGTTTCTTTTACTAATTTATTTGATTCTTTAACTTTATCTGCCATTATTGATAATTCTATCTTTTGTGTCCATGGCGGTCTTTCTCCTTCAGTGAATTTGATAGATCAAATAAAAATAGTCGATAGATTTAAAGAAATACCACACGAAGGACCTATGGCAGATTTAGTTTGGTCCGATCCAGACGCTTCTATATCAGATTTTGGTATTTCTCCTAGAGGTGCTGGATACACCTTTGGTCAACGCATCGTGGAAAAGTTTTTAAGCAACAATAAACTGGATACGATATTAAGAGCCCATCAACTTTGTATGGAAGGGTATCAGGTGCTATTCAAAGGAAAATTAGCGACAGTATGGTCTGCTCCCAACTACTGTTATAGATGCGGTAATCTGGCTTCTATTTTAGAGCTGGATAACGGGATTGGATTAAATTGGAATGACTCTTTTGTCAATATCGAATCTAGAGCTATGTATGATAGTGGGGTGTCCGACTCTTCTGAAAAGCTATACAGCGCTAAAGAAACTCAAAGTTTCTATACTAAATCTAACAAAGAACATACCTCCTACAATTGTTTTAATGTGTTTGATGCTGCTCCAGATAATGAAAGATATTCAAAAAACTCTAACATCGAAACTAAAGAAGTTATCGAATATTTCCTATAAGACATTTATATTAAAGATTATCTTCGCCAGATACTATATTATTTTAAAATGTCTTTTTATGATATTTATTGAACATATTCATTTTCTTCTTATTTACAAAGATGTTTGTTAGATCCAAGTTTCAGCATCAGAAGATTCAATATCAATGGCAGTGATAAAGAAAAGATATGTTAAAAAACATTATATAATTTAATATTAAACTTAAGTAGAAAAGTAATATATTCATAACTATTTATGTCTCGGTCCATCAATCTTGAAGAAAATTGATTGTAAAATGCAAAAATAAATAAACCTGAATTTAATCAAAGAATCATCTTTTTAAATAATTAAAAATCAAAAAAGATGTTGCTACGATTGAAATAGAATAAAAACACATGTTGTTTTTCTTTTTGATGAGATCTCTCATTTCTTTGTGATGATTACCCTTCGTGATTTCCTCAGACAACAAAGAATTACGAATTATATTTTCGTATCCGTCTTTCAATTCAGAGATGGACTTTTCATATTTTTTATGGATCTCAACTTGCATTTCCTTCTCCTCACTAAAATTAGTTTTTGTAAAATACTATAATGAAGCTTGACATTCAAGCAATTCGTCTTTGAGTTTCTTATTTTCAGTTTTAAGCTATATATAAGAATATAATTATTACGTCTTGTTCTCTTTTAATATCTTTATTCGATAAAATCGCTTCCTTCTTAGATTCTTTTACCGAAGGTCTACTAAAATTAACAGGTAAGCTATCATCCGATTCCTATAATATAAAAGTTTTGGGTTTACATAAAGAAAAGAGGATGAATTAAGATAAATCTTGAGCAAAGGCTTTGCTTCTGAATAGCAATATGGACAACTTTCGTTCATATTCGAGAACCAATTAGATATGCTAAATTTTAATAATAGATCGAGTACCATGAAGAGTGAAATACATGCCCACCTATATAAAAATTGATAAAAATATTATATTTACAGTTGGTAGAATTTAATGATTCGTTGTTGAATAGTGTATCAAAACAGATTGTGCAGTCCATTTGAATTCAAATTTTCAACTCGCTAGCTTATTTTACACAGATCAGCATTTAGCCAAGTTTAGAATAGATGAAACAGAAATTGAAATGATATCATGATCGAGTTTTATACAATTTTTAAGAGATATTAAATTTAGGGAAATTATACGGACCGCCCTAATTTGTTTATTTCTAAAATTGTTCAGGAAAATCATTTTATAAAAAATATAGTTAAACGATAATAAGAAATATTAAAAGATAAATTTTTATTGAAATAAATGATTTAATTTATTGTTGAACATTTAAATCCAAATTTATTCATGATAATTTTTTGCATGTTCTACTATTATGACCTGGATTATTGCAGACTTTGCAATGTATTTTCGATTCTGAGTACTCGAATTCAGATTTTTCTCTTCTTATGCCTCTAATTTTTGCTCCAAGAGGTCTTTCACGTTTTTTAGATGATTTCTCAGGTTCCCCTATTTTAGGGATAGTAGGAATCATATCATTAAGCCTCCCCAACAAAACCATTCTTTGCTCTTCAGTAATAGAATCAATTATATTATTAATTTTAGCTTGAATTGATGATACATTATTTGAACATGATAACCAGTTATTGGCTTCAAATTCGAATGTTTTTTATTGGTATAGTCTATAGTCCTAAGCTGCCAATGTTTATGTACATCTAAAAGTTCTATTTTCTTCCCAGCTCTAATTTTTTATAATCCGATGAAAACATGGTAATCCTAAAGCTGTAAACTGATTGCTACAAATACTATTATTCGAATCTCTTAAATCATATAGATTTTTTATCTCATTCAGTGCAAAGTGGCATATATTCTCTCTAATATGGGACAAAATTTTTGAAACATAATTCAATTCTAATTGGTCGAGGAATTTTAGTTTCTTGAATGAATAAAATAGTAAGAATGAAAATAAATTTATGTATTTATTATCCATAAAATATCTGTTAGTTATAATTCTTGCTATTTTAATTGCTTCCTCAACCTATTTTCACTATGATGCACTATAATTCTAGAATATTAGTGCATCATAGTGAAAATAGGTTGAGGAAGCAATTAAAATAGCAAGAAATATAGCCAAGAGATATTTTATGGATAGTAAATACATAAATTTTATTCATTCTTACTATTTTATTCATTCAAGAAACTAAAATTTCTCGATCAATTAGAATATAATTATGTTTCAAAAATTTTGTCTATTATCAAATAAACTTATTTTTGAATAAAATGGGGTAGCTATTGTTTGATATTTCTATTTTTGCTTTAATTCGACACTTTGATTTATAATCATTTTCTTTAATTTTGAATAGACACCTAACAAATCAGATCTGCTACCTTAAATATACTTTTTTAAAGCGGAATGAGATCCTTCTACTCTTGAAGTAGTTAAGCAATTCAAATGAAGAAAATCATCTACTTGATCGCGTACAAAATAATTTTGGTAAGGTATCCATTCATCCTTAATATACTTTATCGCATCATAATATAGTTCTTTATAATTATCTTCAAAAATATAGCAATTTTTTTCCATTTCTAAACGTGTTTTAGATTGTACATACATATTCTATTGCTGAATAAATAAAGTCTAATCTTGTTCTTCTTTTTCTTTCATTGGTGGAAAACAATTTCTGCATTTTGCTGTAATATTTTTGTTTATGTGCCATATATATAAAATATTCTTGCTTAAAGGAAACACATTTTTAATCGCATTCATTAGACAAAGTTCTCGATCAGATAAAATAAGCATAGGATTGAATGCCGATTTTTGGCTAAATTGTTCTAATGCCCAAATATACTCATCTTCGGTTTCATGAATAAATGCGTAGCCTACAGTATAATTGATATAACAATTTGTTATTTCAACAACATTCAAAAGCGGAATTCCATATCGATTTGTCTTATAAATACAATCTGCAATCAAAATATGGCCAAAAAGTGCTGCTAAGTCCGCTAATTTTATGCATGAACCATAATCTAGTGATTTTTCCATTTTCATTAACTACATAATTGTAATTATTCAGATTCTTCTAATTCTGAAATTAACTTGACGATAGGACTATTACCATCTAAATATTCTTTTTTAGCAAGTTCAAGAGAGTTGTAAATATCTCTTTTGGCTATTTTTTCATTCTTATGATGATCAAGAAGGCAATTTAAAATTTCTAAGGGTTTTATCCCGGAGCTTCCCATTTTTGCTATCATTGTTTTATCTTCATTAAGTGCTCTTGTAAAAGGATGTGAAAGTGTATCACCAATTGAGTGAATATGGACTCAATCCATTGACATTATCCTGATTTTATTGTCTTCTTCTTTGACATTGATTCTAAAAGGGCGAGCAATTAGTTTGGTAGATGTTTTTCTTTTTCTAGCTTCTTCAGTTATGCATCTACTGTTTTTAAAAAAACACATGCTAAAGTTAAAGTATTTCTATCTTTTCGGCATCTTGATATTTTTAAAGGCTCTCCTTTTTCTAAAAATGAATTTTTTAATGCGCCAATAGAGTCATATTCTTGTATTGCATCCATTTTATTTTGCTATATTTTTTATAAAATGATTTTCTTGAACAATTTTCGAAATAAAAAAATTTGGGGCAGGTCTGTAGTAAAAATTGGGGCTGACCGTATAATTTCCCTAACTTTATCGATATCTTATATTATTGAAACCTCTGGCCGACGCTAATGACTGATTTACATTGAGGTTTATCAAAAGTAAGACAAAGAAAACCATAATCTTACTTTAGGTAAACATCGGAAATTATGATTTATTAGGGCGTTCCACGATAAGAGGGATTCGAATTTTTTTAAATTACGCCTTTAATAATATAATAATAATACCATGACTTTAAATTAATTTATATAGACTACAAGCTTTATTTATAAATAATTATATTTTGAATATTATCATGAATAGCTTGAAAAATTTAAAAGATTCAATTTCAGATAAAGAACAGCGGATTTTCATCAAATTTGGCGTAATCCTGGGACACAGTTCTGGGATAATTCATAAAGAATTAGTTGAATCAGTTGGAAATAGTGCTATAAACTAAATACAGTCAAAAGTTTATTTACTAAGCTTAAGAGAGGCTACAATATGGTCGAAGATAGCCGAGGAGGCGATACAAGTGATGTCTCGAAAAAAGAAAATTTAATAGATAAAATTAAATGATTTTTGGTCCAAACTAGAACATGGTCTTGCCTCGAACTTTCCATGCGAGTAAAGTGTAGTAAAACAACTGCATTTCGATATTTAACAGAAGATTTACAAATGAAAAAATTATTAAGTAAATGGGTACCTCATTTCCTCACGGATGAACAAAGAGAACATAGAGTGTTAGTATGTAAAAATATCATGCAACTCTTATCGAGACAAAATTACTTAATTAATCGAACTTTGGCAATAGATGAAACTTAGGTGTCTTTATACATTCAACCCCAACGTGACAGATTCGATCTTGGAGAAATAAGAATGAAGACCCACCTGAATTTGTAGTTCAATCTAAATATGAAAGAAAGAGAATGCTAATAGTAGCAATGGATTTTCAATTTGTTGCTCATTGGAAGCTCTGTGCCCCTAAAGAAACTGTAACTTCAGATGTCTATAATAACTTCCTAATCGAATTATTAGACAAATGGTTACCTGATAGGAAATTCAAGGTGCCTATAATATTACATGATAATGCTAGACCACATAAATCAAATCTTATAAAGCAGTATTCTATTGATGAAAATATTCAGGTTTGGGATCATCCTCCCTATAGCCCTGATATTAGCCCACCTGATTTCAATTGTTTTAGGAAATTAAAGATGAAGTTAAAAGAGAATATTTACGACGATTGGAATAAACTAGAAATTCAGCTAGAAAGTGCAATTCAGGAGCTTAATGCTAAAGGTTTTATGAATGGTGTCCAGAAGTTATCCGAAAGATGGATAAATGTAATAGATGCAGAAGGTTCGTATCTATAAACATACTAATTTTGAACTTTATATCTTTTATAGTAAATTTTTTTCGAGCTTCTCTTTCCTCGAAACGTCCTAATATTAAAATTATTATGAATTCTATATTTAGTATTTTAACCTTTTTTCTATAAGAGTAAAAATTGTTGGATTTTTCATCACCATATATTACTTAAGTGAACCGTTAGAATAGAAAAGTGCTTCCCGATCACGCACAAACGATTATCCTTTCTTAAAGACGACTTTCTGGAACGTTCCTCAATATTCCTCTGCTACTTCTCGCTCAATTTCCAGTTCACCGCTGTAGAACAGCAATACATCACTTAAATGTTCTAGGTATCCATCAATTAAATACGGATTCCAGTTATCAATAGCTCGGAAACCAGTAAGGAACAGCTCACCAGCACGTAGATACCAACATTCGTCTAATCTTAAGTCACATTTGCAACCTGCCGAAATCACTTCATATCCATCTATAATGTCCCCAGGTCGATTCCATTCGTCCTCTTCCTGAAGTGCCCCGTATTAACACGGAACTAAACTAAACCGAAACCAGCTAAACTATTGACCGTTGGTCTCACTACATCTTTAATTCCGGTCTCCTCAGAATCATTTCCGTTCTTGAATTAGTATCACTCTCAAAATATTCGTCAACCGCCATTTCACCTTTCTTGTTCGCATAACACTCCATTCCTGATACTGCTTCCAACTTTCCTCCATTAAGATACTTGAAAGTTTTCATTTCCGCTTTCGAATTCGTGGCAAGAAGATTAGGAATTGACTTTCTCCTTTCTCTCAAAATCAAATCGGCGTCATCCGTGATCATAGTTAGATCATTATTCAGAGGTTTTTTCCCTCTTGTGTTAGAAATTGGCTTTACAGTGATGTCACCAGTCGCGGCACAGCAAGCAGTAATAGTTTGAAGCCCATCTGGTGTTGTTATTGTGTAGGCTAATGTTAGTTTGGAATCTTGGACATTAGGTGCAATTAATGAGTACTTAATGATTTTTAGAAATTCAAGGTCTAAATACCTCAACGATTCATTTTCTACTAGCGTTGATAACCTTTGTTGTGCTGGAAGGGGTAGTGAAGTTTATAGAGAATAAAATGATTGGTCTAATGAAGCTTGACCTAATTGTGTAAAGATGGAGAAGATACATTTGTCGTGTCTGAAGGTATCTAGCCACAACAATTAGATAGCACTACTCTTAATTCTGCTATTTTCGATAATAATAGTGAATGGTATTATTACAATTACGCCGATATGAGGGATCTCGGCGGAAAATTGCCAACTAGGCATTAATAGCTAATTGCTATTAACCTTTATTTACTTTTTCATTTATCTTTTTTTATCTACTTATAAACTATAAAAACACATTCATTTTTATCCTTTTATTATTAAACTCTTCTAACTACTTTTGACTTATAAATCTAACTAACAAGCAAACAAGACAATTTCCGGAACACGGCAACGTTTGTTTGCTGCGTTCATTTTTACATTAAAATGATATTTTAATAACATGGTATTCTTTATCTCGTTTATTGCTTCTTTAGAGTCTTCTAAAATGTCTTCGAATTTCTTTATCTTATAAATATCCAAAAAAGTAAATTCAATGAATGCTCAATGCTCTTCAATGTTTTTATATGCTTGTATTTCTTCTTAACCAATTCAGCTGTTGCAAGGTATTTGGACCCATTATTTGATATAAAGCTTGCAACCTTCGACACTCCAAGTCCATTAATCACTATCTCTACTTAATATGAAATATACGACGTTATTTGCCAGTTATCTCCTACTAATACGGATTTGTATAAAAGCGGTAATAGAGTGGTCACTGTGACGTTAATAATCCACTCATTTCTGATGTTTTTACAACTGTCCAATAAAATATCGACAGTTGCTACATCCTTTATTTTCTCCATTAAGTTTTAAAAGAATCTTCACAGGAAGTGTTAAGTAAGCTGTTTGATATATTTTCTCTAGCTAGAGGGTTGTAATAGGCTTTAGTGCTTTTTCAAACTCTATAAAATACAGATTCTCTGTCAGTGAAAGAAATAAACCAGAATTGTAAATTCATCTAGATTGTAGTTGCTCAAGAAAGGCTTGCTTCTTATCATCATTAAAATCTAAATATCTAGTTATTGAACAAGATTCAATAAAGTTTAAATTAGGTTGACTTTATGGATCTTGAGTGCAACTTAAAGTAGAAACACAATTTTCAACTACATTAGTGTTTTCAACTGATCCAGGATTCGAGGTTAAATAAATATAAGATCTTCTATTAGATGGGTCATCTCTCAGTCGTCTTAATCTCATTTGCTTTTCTAATTGTTAAATATTGCAATTAGTTTTTTCAGCCAAACCTTGGCAAACCATAATGTGCTTCTTTAATCTTGTAATATTGGTACCCTATTAAAGGCACAGTGCTTACATTGTGCTCTTAAATGTCCATCCACCTTGTTTTTCTAAAATGCTTACACTCTGAGCATTGTTCTTTATATTCACTTACCATTCTTGTTTTGAGAAATTTGGCACAAAATTTTTGAAGCCTCAGTTATAATTCTAGAATATTAATGCATCACAGTGAAAATAGGTTGAGGAAGCAACTAAAATAGCAAGAAATATAACCAACAGATATTTTATGGATAATAAATACATAAATTTTATTCATTCTTACTATTTTATTCATTCAAGAAACTAAATTTCCTCGACCAATTAGAATAGAATTATGTTTCAAAAATATTGTCCCATTTGTCCAATAAACTGATTATAAAAAATCAAATTTCAACCAAATTTGCAAGCAGATCAATAGAAAAAATGGTTTAAAAGATGCCTTTATATCTAACGAAACTTTTGCGATAGTTTTTAGTCCGATTGAAACACTTTTTTGAGCTATTGGTATAATATGATTTTTGAAAGTTTCAAGAAAAGATGAGCTTGCATCCCCCATGAAAATTTCAGCACACAACACTTTGATCACAAGATGATTTGGTTAGTATTTTTGAAAAAATTATACAAAGTTGTAGCATAAATTCAGAAATCATAACTATAAATATGTATAAATTATAGTTATAAATTATTATAAGTGCATAATATTTCGAATTCTAAAATAAAGAATAAAAAAGTTAAGACAAAAAACATTTAATTTTATATTATAATAAAAACAAGTACCATTATAAACCAATAGTTATTTTATCTCTTGAGATACTCTTTTAGAGGATAAGAACAATCAAAATACTCAGATTCAAAAAGATAATTGCAATCAAGCAAATTTGTTTTTTCAAATGAAAGTCACTAAACCATCAAATCTAAAATTTTTAAGTATAGTTGGAATGACTAACTCATTTATATGTTTGTATTTTAGTATCGAGAAGGATAAGCCATACTTTAGCTACAGATCTGCTTTGTGTCTGATTGTTTCCACTCTTGCATTTATGGTTATCAAATACAAAGAGAGGGGTTTGGATTATGGTGATGTTATCGATAATAGCTTTCATCCAATTAATGGGCATAATGTTGAGTCTCCTTCTTTGTATGGAGCTATTTGGAATACCATTACTTGTAAAAAGACTGAAGATAAGGGTTCTGTTCACGATGTATAAGATATTGCATCTCTTTATAATAAATAAAAGGTTTATGAAAATGTCAATTCCATCTATATAACTTCTTTTAAGTAATTTTGGTGAACTATACACTTGTTTTTGTATTTAGATCTGGCCATGTTATGGAGATAAAGAAAGTTGTAATAATAGTGGATGTACATTATAAGCGAATTATCAAACAATTATTTGCCTGTTGATATGTTTCCATTGAATAAGACTTTAAAGAAGTTAGACTGTAGAATGATCAATATTATTTATTCTCAAAATAATATTGGATAACAGAAGCAGAAAATGTAAGAGCCAATTTGTTAGATATACCCCAAGAAGAAATATGCTCAATCATGATCAAAGGAGCAAGACGAGAAGCAACATTAATAATAAAACAAGATCCAATAAAAGAAGTTGCTAATATCACCATCCATTTCTTACTTAAGAACATGATTATAGGAAAGATTAAGTATACAACCAATTTCTCCATTTCATATTTCCCTGGAATGATTAATCCAAGCAAATTATTTTCGACCATATAGCCACAAGTAATTCCTAACATAAACAAGGAAATTCTATTAGAAAGAAGACAAGAAAGGCACATAATTATAGCCGAAACAAATAGATAATAAACTTTGTTAGATTCAAAGAACGGAATAATTCCACCTAAGATTGAAGAAAATGTCAATAAACTCATTGATAACGATTTGACTTTTATATACTTCCTACTACCTAAAGATATAAATATTGACACAAATAATATTAGTCCTATAACTATATTTCTGAGAATGTCCCAACCTCTTTCGTTTAAAATTTCCATCGAATTTTCCTAAGTAATTCTTCCAATTTATAATTAAGTTGTTTATTCAAATAATAGTCGATAAATTCATAAAAATGGGCAAGAACACAAACCAATAATTTATTTTAAATGTTTAAAATGATTTAATGATGTTTTAGGTCTCCTTTAAAAGATATGTATAGACTTTACTGGCATAAAATAATTTCGTGTATATGTGCTTTTACACTGCCTGTCAAAAGTGATTCAGTGTTTGGGAAATTCGAACTTAAAAGGTAATTCATGAATGAGTAAGACTTCAAGCAAGCCAATATTCATATAGTAGATAGATACAGCCTTTGTCTATAACATATCCAAATATTATAGATATGTTTTAAATATTGATAGGGATATAATTACTCAAAGTTGAAGGTAGGTGATTCAGTGTTTTGTCGAATTTTTTAAATTTACAAAATTTTCATTCTAGAACATTCTAAAATACCGTAAATTGTTCATTTTTATTTCAAATCCTTAGCAGAAGGTATTAAGGCTTATTTGGTATGATAAGAAGAAGATTGAAGAAAACTGAAACAAGAATTAACGAACTTGCTTTAAATGAAAAATATTCAAGAAAAATAGCTGAAATTGTTGGAGTTTCACAAGCAACAGTGTCTAGAGTAATAAATAGAGTTGAAAAAAATACTCCAGAGCCTATAATAGGTCGTCCTCGGGTGTTAGAAAAGTATGATGGAAAATATATTGTAAGATTAGCAACAAGTGGTAAATGCTCCACTTCTACAGAAATACAGCGGAACTCAAGACCTATACAGGAATATCCGCCTCTTCGAGTACTATACTGCGCATATTAAAACGTAGCAACATCGTATCTAGATACAAAATGAAATGCCCACAATTAAAAAAATCTCATCGTCGAGCAAGATTAGAATTTGAAAAAACACACAGAAATTGGGAAAATAAGGACTGGGATATGGTTATATGGTCAGATGAGACTAAAGTAAATCTAGAAGGATCTGATGGACGTGATAGAACTTTCAGAAAAATGGGGGAACCACTCAGAGATCACAATATTACTCAATCAAAAAAATTCGGTGGCGGATCAATTATGGTTTGGGGATGTATGCTTTCATCAGGTGTTGGGTATCTTTGTAGAATTGATGGCAGTGTTAATGCTGAGATATATGAGACTATTCTGGATGACGAGCTGATATATACAACTCACTTGTATGGCTTGGACAAATCTAAAATTGTCTTTCAAAATGACATTGCGTCCTCTCATACCGCTTCAAGTATAAAAAATGATTCAAAAGAAACGAAATAAAGGTAATGAGATGGCCTGCACAATCTCCTGACCTTAACCCAATTGAGCGTCTATGGGATCATGTGAAAAGATAGCTAAAATTCGACCACCATGTAAAGACAAAGATGAACTTTGGGAGAGAATTCAAGATATATGGAACAATATTTCATCTGAAGTATGTCTTAAGCTTGTTAGTTCAATGCCTAGAAGACTCGAACAGATCAGAAAAATCAAGGGCGGGCACACAATCTATTGATTTTTCATTTTTTAAAAAATTTGACAAAACACTGAATCACCTACTTTCAACTTTGAGTAATCATATCTCTATCAATATTTAAAACATATCTATAATATTTGTATATGTTATAGACAAAGGCTGTATCTATCTACAATATGAGTATTAGCTTGCTCGAAGTCTAACTCATTCATGAATTACCATTTAAGTTCGAATTTCCCAAACACTGAATTACTTTTGACGGGCAGTGTATTTGATTGGCAGATTTCTGTTCATAATTGAAGGTGTTAATAAAATAACAATTTTTTATTATATGTCCAGTAAATATTGATAAAAGGCTTTTACAGTGTTCACATTTATCATCAACTTTTCGTCCAAACCTTTTGAGTCATATAATACATGGATCCAGTAAACAGAACCAGATAAATCAAAGCTATAAGAATCCAAAGAAGCAATTTTACAAACATCGAGGATATAAGAAGCTCTCAGTTTCAATACGATGAATTTTCCTAAATAAGATCCACAAACCAAAAGGAAATCTTCGAAATTTAAGTCAGATAAGCCGCTATTTTTAACAGCTTGATAATCTTCACTATTGTTGAATGAAATTGGTATGGTATTAGTTGTACTAATATCAGGAGAGTGAAAAAATAGTTTTATAGCATCCAAAGAGATGATAAGATCAGAAGAAGATAAATCCAAGTCAAAAGGACAAATAGATGAAACCAAAACCAATTCTAGATTCATAAGTTGGTATATAAAGATTGTATTGATAACACAGACTATCACTGTTACTCTGTCTTTATTTTCTAAGTTAAGTGTTTTTATTTGACTTATTGGATAAAATAAGTTGTATTCCATTTTACGTTTCAAAATCATAGCATAGTCTTTAGGATAAACATTAAACAAATAATAATGTAAGGATCCGTCACTGAAACCTAAAAGAATAGCCTTGTTATTTTCTACGATTTCATTGCTTTTATTTTCAACATTGAGAGTCTTTATTACTAAAACACTATAAAATAAAATAATCTGTATGTAACCATTTTTTGTCAGTTATAAGAAAAGACCAGGAAGAAAAATGACAAGGAATATCAGTCCAGTATTCCAATGTGTTTATATCCAATATATTTATGTGGTCATTTTCGATTTTCAAAATAAGTAATTGTGATTCTCTATTCGAACTTTTGAGATAAAATAATGCTTGATTAGTATCATCAGCTTTATAATGACTAAAATAATAATCTTCATGTAAGTTGAAGTTACTCTAATAAAAATAGACTGATAGGATCATGAGAAGTAGAAATTGTATAGGTATCAACAATACTCTCTAGTAAAAGATTGAATTATGTAACTATAACGTACCCAAATCTCTAATTTCGTATATTTCGGTTCTTATTATAGAGTCATCTTCTTCAGCGTCATGTGAATACGAATCTAGATTCGGTAAACCACAATCCTAAACCATAATAGTTTGAAGTATTAAAACTTTTGAAATAAACATAATAATAACCAGATAATAATTTAAAATCAATGATTTTGCTATGATAATTCTTTCATCTAAGTGAAATTGTAAATTGAATGAATTGATTTACTCTTTTCTATTTTAGTTAGTATCCATTTAATATCTTTTCCTATCTTATATTCATCATCTTTATCATCTAAAGAAAATAAACCAACCTTTTTATGTGAAGCATAAAGACTTTAATAGTTATGCATAATTGATGAAATACTTGAGATTTGCCTTCCTTCCTTGTAAATTGAATGTAGTAACTTCACTTATAGTGTATATGTTGCTTTTATTAAATCAATTGTTTTTAGTATTTTACCTTCTGCTTTCGCTTATTATTTCCTGTTTTATTTCTTTCATCTTTGCAAAAAAGTTTGAAGTTGGAAAAATCATTTTCTCAAATAAATTGAATGTATTTATAAATAACGAATGAAAGCCCAAATTTCAATGTCGTTATTTATGTGACCAAATTTAAAAGTTATAATTGATAAGATCCAGTTTTGTGGTTTTTAATATCGAATCATTTCTGAGCTTTAATATAGTATGTTTACAAAATCCTCAAACATTTGTTAGGCTTTTGAATAAAAGTCAACCTCTTACAAATAGATATGTAGAATTCTATACAACAAAAGGATAGAGATGATTTATTCAAAGTTTCAAATAGAATCTAACGTAATAAAAAATAAATTACCTTGAAGGAGCTTATTAATCTTGGAGACTTTTGAAGCTACAGATAAATCAATTGTTCTGTCACCAAACTCTACTATGAGTCCACCTAAAATAGCAGGGTTTATCTAAAGCTCAAAAGATTGGTTATACTTTGTTACTAATAGTAGTGTTTTTATAACCAGAAACCAAAGAGCTCTTAGACAAAGTCTCCTTTATTTGATTAAGAACACTTAACTCCAAGGCCTAGAAATATATATGTTAATAAAATACGGTAGCAGAAGTAACTTGAACATTTAATTCACCTCTATCAGCAATCATTATTTCATTAAAAGCTTTAATGATCTTAGAAGTTTGATTTAATCTACCATTATCAGCCAACAACTTGAAGAAATTAACAATTAATTCTGAATGCTTATTTTCGACCAATAAACCTTCAACCAAATTGCTCTTCTGCTTTCTATTTAAAGTAGGATTTTGTAATATCTCTTCCATTACGGGATTCTTTTTGATAAATGCTCCTATTTTTTTCATTCCTTCTTCGACAGATTTCAAGTCTCCTTTTTTAGAAGAAGCAGTGAATAATGCAGTAGCATATCTACCTTCAATTCCATGAATGACAACAGGAATCTAAAAAAATAGTTACAGAAAATTATACCTTGACACTCTTTACGTCTGCATATTTTCTCGTTATCTATATAATTCGTTATTTGTAGTTTTACTTGTTTTATGATATGCATTTTGAGAAAATTTCGATGATGCAACGAAATTTTTTTATCGATCTATCAACCAAAAGACATATCTATAAATAAGATAATAATGTTCAAAACTATGTATTTGTTTATTATACATCTAATTAAAATAATGAAGACACAAACGTTGATGTTATTCGGGTTTGAATTTTTTATAAAGAAGGAAATGTTTCGATCTAAAAACATGGCTATTTATTAGGGCGTTCTGCGCAAAAAAACACTCGAACTTTGTTTAATCATTCCTTTAATAATATACTAATAATACCATGACTTTTAAATTAATTTATATAGACTACAAGCTTTATTTATAAATAATTATATTTTGAATATTATCAGCTTGCAAAAATTAAAAGATTCAATTTCAGATAAGGAACAGAGGATTTTCATCAAATTTAGCGTAATCCTGGGACACAGTTCTGGGATAATTCATAAATAATTAGTTGAATCAATTGGAAATAGTTCTATAAACTAAATACAGTCAAAAGTTTAGTTACTAAGCTTAAGAGATGCTACAATGTGGTCGAAGA
Source organism: Holacanthella duospinosa (assembly GCA_002738285.1). Taxonomy (NCBI): domain Eukaryota; kingdom Metazoa; phylum Arthropoda; class Collembola; order Poduromorpha; family Neanuridae; genus Holacanthella; species Holacanthella duospinosa. The sequence goes on along the minus strand of NIPM01000769.1, from coordinate 18,221 downwards.
TAGCCGAGGAGGCGATACAAGTGATTTCTCGAAAAAAGAAAATGTAATAGATAAAATTAAAGAATTGTTGGCCCAAAGTAGAACATGGACTTGCCTCGAACTTTCCATGTGGGTAAAGTGTAGTAAAACAACTACATTTCGATATTTAACAGAAGATTTACAAATGAAAAAATTATTAAGTAAATGGGTACCTCATTTCCTCACGGATGAACAAAGAGAACATAGAGTGTTAGTATGTAAAAATATCATGCAACTCTTATCGAGACAAAATAGCCTACTTAATCGAACTTTGGCAATAGATGAAACTTAGGTGTCTTTATACATTCAACCCCAACGTGACAGATTCGATCTNCTTAATCGAACTTTGGCAATAGATGAAACTTAGGTGTCTTTATACATTCAACCCCAACGTGACAGATTCGATCTTGGAGAAATAAGAATGAAGACCCACCTGAATTTGTAGTTCAATCTAAATATGAAAGAAAGAGAATGCTAATAGTAGCAATGGATTTTCAATTTGTTGCTCATTGGAAGCTCTGTGCCCCTAAAGANGAAAGAAAGAGAATGCTAATAGTAGCAATGGATTTTCAATTTGTTGCTCATTGGAAGCTCTGTGCCCCTAAAGAGACTGTAACTTCAGATGTCTATAAAAACTTCCTAGTTGAATTATTAAGAAAATAGTTACCTGATAAGAAATTCAGGGTACCTAAATATTACATGATAATGCTAAGCCGCATAAATCAAATCTTATAAAGCAGTATTTTATTGATGAAAATATTCGGGTTTGGGATCATCCTCCCTATAACCCTGATATTAGCCCACCTGATTTCAATTGTTTTTGGGCAATTAAAGAGGAAGTTAAAGAAAAACATTTATGATTATTGGCATGAACTAGAAATTCAGCTAGAGAGTGCAATGCAGGAGCTTAATGCTAAAGGTTTTATGAATGGTGTTCAGAAGTTACCAGAAAGATGGAGAAGTGTAATAGATGCAGAAGGTTCGTATCTATAAACATACTAATTTTGAACTTTATATCTTTTATAGCAAATTTTTTATTTGATTTTTTTCGAGTGTCTCTTTGCTCGTAACGCCCTAATATTTGTCTAAATCTTTAGATCTGATGCCTAAATGAAAAATATTATAAACAATTTGAAGTAAAGATAATTTATTTTGAATTATATCAAATTTAGAAAGCATATTCTAAAGTTAGAAGAGTTTCGAGACAAGACCAAAACAGGAAGTTGAAATTGATCTTTGAATGGAATATATCTACAAATAAATGGGAAAATGAATACTTTTTATAAAGAACTGAGCAATAAGAATAAGCTAATAAAGAACATGATCCAACTCCAACATAACGGCCATAGTTAAGAGCATAATTAGCTGTTGTAATGTATCCGATTTTGAATAATGAATCTGGGAATTTTTCTAGAATCTTTTCGGTAGACAAATCAATAGGTTCTTCATCGATCTCAAATGCAGTTTTATTGACCCAACTCAGAGATCTATCCATATATAAAAGATTTTTAAAGACGATCTTCCATTCTTCAACCTTCTTGTCTGGATTCAAGAAATAAACAGTAGACCAAGCCTTCAAAGAGCCATTTAACAACTTTACATTAAAAGGTATACACGCATTAATCCAATTAGAATTCAAAATTTCATCCAAGTTATAAAATATATTTTCCATTTTGAATTCCTGTTTAGAATTCAGTAAACTAAAAAGGTATCCTGATTTGCAGAACAACCAAAGATTCTTGGATTCTGTCATCTGATTTGAAGAATTTTGATAAAGATTTAACCACAAATTAATAGAAGAACAGAAGAAACTTAAATATTCTCGATTATTTCCGTCGTTTTGAACAAAATTTCTCCATGCCTTTAACAAAACAGTAAACTTAGAAGAGTATTCCCAATAATCACAATCTTCTTCTAATGGTAAAGAACTCAAACCCTTTTTGTCTACATTAAATCCTCTCTTCTTAATAGGTTTGCTCAAATGCTTCTTTTTATCGATATCAGAAGATCTATCCCAAAATTCATTAAAAGAATTAGATCCCACATAATCATTCGGATAAGTTAAAGATGGCGTTCTTTTGGTGAGATTCAACGAATTATATTTATGTAATCCAATGACCAAATTCTTACCATAAACTAATCGATGGAAAACTTGCTTCGAAACTGAAGAAGGAACAATGATAAAATGTCTGGATTCTTGGTTTATTATATTTGTTTTACTCCTTACTTTTAACATATGGTTCAATATAAGCTTGTCTTTGACTTCATTTGAGCTTTCTTGAAATATCAGAGCTGATACTTTTTGAAGATTAAATTCGTTCTTTTGTCTTACATATTTGCTTGAATTGAAGATTTCCAACTTATCAGTTGACCATAAAGTTGTTTTGCTGATACTTCTAGGCAACTTTTTTACTAATTCAGCACTTTTATTGTTTACAAGGGGTTCGGCCATTGTATTAGAACTAAAATATAAATTTAAAGATAATACCTTAAATCTAGCGATAAAGCAAAAGATGCGCCATTAGTTAAAGTGGAATTGTTGATAAATTCAATAAAATCCTAAAAATTACATTAGAATATACTTGATTGTTGTTTCCATCTTTTAAAAACTCTTCTGATGCTGAAAAATGCAGATTTCCTGTCAATGAAGTAAGACTCTTTTGACCTTCGGCCGTGAAAATAGAATAGTGCTCTGAGACATCCAAATATCTAGCTTCCACTAGAAAACTTAAGATTGAAGTTACTGTTCACTTCAAAAATATTTTCCAATTCTACAGAAGAAGCAGGATGTATGATGATTACAATGTAATTTCCTTCAATAGAGTTAGCCCACAAGATTTTGACAGGAAAAGGGTTAGCAGGATACATATTAGGAGGATAAAACAAACAGTTGTGTGAATATCCATTCATTTTCCTAAAAATATAAAAAATGATTAAACTTTTCGTTAAAAAAATATTTGAATTCTATAGGATCAAGACAGTTTTGAAATAGCTTTTTCGTAACTATAATAATTAAAATCAAATTACTATCATCATATTGGATTTTATATATTTTGTAATAAGATAAGTCACAAATCAAACCCATACTGTTAGACATAAAAGCTCTATGAACAGGACGGAAACATTTTTGATTATTATCATAGGCCTATAAATAGATAAAGACAAATAATACAATAGTTCTATTCCAAATATGAATCATTTTAAATCTCTTTGCATGCCAAATATGAGTATCTAGCCAACCTTTATTAACTTGAACATTTAAAAAAATAAAGATATTACTTTTTCTTCGATCAAGTGATTTTTTCTTGGCTTTTCCAATATATTTTGGTCTTATGTTTTTCTTATTGCTCATTCCAATAATACCTGATTTCTATTTAATTTGATTGTATGTTTCTATGGCTACCTGTTTTTGAAATTTACCAGGAACTCTTTTAGGATAATGACTAGCTGCTCTACGACGATGAAAACGAGGAACTAATTGAAATGGCAATTTTGTTCTTTTTGCACTTCAAATAATAATAATTGGTATGGTACATTGCTTGTTCTATTGACTTTTTCATAAAATCGATCTCATCTTTTCTACTCTAAATTGAAATAAGTTAATTTGGGTTATACATTGACAAATTCTCCAACCTTTAAGAATTCTATATCTATTATTTTTGTTAACTTTTCATTTTTATACCTTTGTCTTTAAATACTCTGTCTTTATTTGGTTCGTCCATCAAAAAAGTTCAAAGTTTGATTTTTGTAACAAAAATCAGTTAAATACAAAAACTTAAAGGCTTATAATAGAATAATAATATAGTAGAATAGATGGGTTTATTCAATAAATATTTCTGGTATCTCATCATCAGAAAGAGTAAGATCGGCAGCATTTTTCAAATAACTGATCATATCATTTGAGCTAAGTGCTTTAGGTGAATCCATATGAACTTGTTTCACCATATTCAAATCAGAAATATGAGGAAATGAAATTTCTTCTATTTCACCTATAGGTTCTCCTTTAGACTGATTTTGTAAATCATCTGTTTCTTTTTGAAAATTATCGATTGAAAATTGAGCATTTAATTGATCCATTTTCATCTTCTTTGGTTGTGGAGAATTCTCTTGTTTTTCTGTGATTTCTTCTGGAAATTGATTAACCTAAAATTAGATATTAAGCTTACCTCATCAATTTCTATGCTTTCTACAGATAACGATCTTTTCTAAAGATTAAGGCGAACAATATACCGGAGTAGAAAGGGATGTAATCTGATCAAAATTATTGGATAAAACAGGAGGGAGTCTAGGACGAAGAATGAGGTCAAAAATGGACATGGCGCGTAATGCTACTCTTTTTAACTAAAAAATCAAAAGAAAAACATACCTCAATGCTATTGGAGTTTGTATTCTCAGAGAAACACTTGAAAGCAAAATTCAAAAATTCATTATGATTGATTTGTTTGATAGATTTGGATGGAAATTGAGCATCAATCTGGCTCATGTAATGAATTGGAGGATTCAAGATCAGAACAATAGATAACTCTGAATACTCGACTTTGAGGTTATCATCGAATAATTTAGAATGATTAGACAAAGTATCAACAATATGGAACTCTAACTGAGATCGAAATGCCAAAGAAAATGGGAAATTCTCGTTGAAGAACAAGGATAAAACTAAACATTAAATCTTCAGAATACTCTTGGTCAAATAACTCTAAAAATAAGCAAACGTTTATTTACGTTTGGTGCTTTGCTCATGACACTTAAAAGTTGATTTGATATGATTCCCCATACCTTTTCTAATAAGAAAGGAGACGATGAAAATGAAATTAATTCATAGACCCAAATCCAAACAGACAAACTAAACATTATAAATGAGATGTTAACTCATCTAAGAAAATATCATTCATAAACAAAATCCAACGCAATTTGATGCACTTGGTTATAGAGGAAACATATGGTTTTGTTTCATTAGAAAAACTATAAAAATAACTATGTGGCTATACTGCTTAAGCAAGTAAAACAAAACCCTATCAGCTGTAGAATGGAAATCATTAGGTGTAATAGATGTCAAATGAGATTCTAAAGCGACGGAATCAGCAACCAGATCCTAAAAAATCAATTAAGATGAAAACTTCAAAAATCGAATAATTCACAGAATATAAAACCAAAACGTATTCTACAATCCATTTTATAGGCATAACTTGCGATTTACCATTCCTAAATATTTGTTTTGAGCTTATTACATGAATGATTTTAAATATACTTCTGTCAACAAATCGATAATCACGTAATGTTGATAAATCGTTGGATCAGAAAGGCTAAAAACAAAATTAGTGTACTCATCAGTATCTAAAAATAACATATAAACAAAGAATACTCAAAGTATGATCTGGCGAGGGTGCTTTTTTGCAAGAAATGATAGGATAAAAGAGCTTATTAAATCTACTCATTATTGTATTCAATATCTGATTTCTGATATTGATGATCGCTTTCTCATCATAATTTACCAAAACTGAGGATACAAAGTTGTTCAAAATATCTTGATCAATCTTTTCAATCTTGAATTGGTACAATTTAGAAAAGACTACATTTTCTAAAACCTTAGGCTCTATGTTTAAACAAGGATTATCATTCAATAAATAAAAGATAGTAGGGAAATATATTTTGGTCTATAAAAACTTTAAACAAAAATAATACCGCAACTAATGAACAGGAATTGATCTTTGAAAAGACATATTGAAAAAGATTAGCTTCAAACTTAGATCCTTCTTTAATAAATCCGTTTCTTTTTAACAAAACTAAACTATTTACAATTATGTAGTTTTCTTCATTATATTCTTTCTAAAAAATAATCAAAGGATTTATTACAGAATTTAGATCTTCCAATATAAAAAGAGCAAAAGAAGTAAAGTCACCATGATCAAGGTTTATAGATTTAATAAACTTTAATAATAATTCTACAAATGAATGAAGTAAGAAAGGAGTAGAATCTAAATAAAAATCTCTAACAAGTTCCAAAACAAAATGAAATAAATCTAATTTGATCTCTTCTTCAAGTTTGATTAATTTGAACTTGTATTTATAAAATAAAACTTCTAATTTATAGATTATTTCTTCTTTCTTTGGGTCTAGCTTCGTAAGCTCTTTTTTGAAAGTTTCTACTGGTTCTTTGATCATTAAAATTGAAAATTTTGTAGTGGAAATGCAATTTTAGACACATAAAACATGATTAATACCATGATAGTGATAAAAATAAATCAAACATTGTTTTTTTACAAATATCAAGACTTTTAATTAAAATAACCACTTATTTTTTTGGGGGGGGGGAATATTTTATTTTCCAAAAATCGAAAAACACAAGCTATCAAACCTTTAAATGCTAGCTAAGTAAAATCCGGAATCTTCAAATTTTTTAATCCTAATCAAAAAATATTTTATCTTAATGGCAATATGGCACTTTATTTTTGTTCAGAGTAGACCCCATTTTACTTATTAAATAATTGGTTGATTAATAATCTAAATTCATTAAAAATTTGGTTGAATTAAGCAAAGAATTAAAAAGGGACTACTTTGAAGGAAGATAAAGTGCCATATGCTTAATTAAGAGAATTTCATATTGCAGTAATGAAGGCTCATAGTTCCAATATCAACTTGTTTCTCACTTAGCTATTATGCTAATTTTTTATTGAATAAAATACATGCATTATTTTTTATAATCAAATTAGTTCAAATAGACTATATTTTGACTGATAAGATCTTGATTATGTATACATACAGTCTGTTTCAAAAAAAACTGATCACTCAAAATTTTTCACCTGAAGAAATTAAATAAAGATAGCTAGATAATTTTTTACTACTCTATGTCATTAGTTTATTATATGTATTTATACTATTTATATTAAATTAGTAATAGATTTTTAAATAATTTTAATATAAATTGTTTCAAAAAAATTGATCACTTGAAAAATTTGCCACAGATTGGCCACAAATTCTTTTTAAGAACTTTTTTTGATAACTAGTTACAATATTGGAAGGATATCAGATATTGATTTTGGAAAACTTCTAGCGCTTTTGGAGGCCGGACTATCACAACGAGAAATAGCCAAAAAATTAGGTCTACCACAGAGCACAATATCTATTTCCCTAAAAAAATATAGTATATATGGAACATTAGCACACCTCGGTGGTAATGGTCGTCCTTCTGTTCTTAGTAACGAAATAAAACAAATAATAGACAAGAAATTAGAGAATAACCCTAGAACTTCACTCAGAAAACATGCTGCTAATGTATCAGCAGTTAATAATAATAAAGTTAGCTATAGTACAATTAAATGGTATCTTAATAATAAAGGTATTGAAGCACATCCTCCAATAAAGAAGCCTCTTTTGACAGAAAATCATATTGATAAAAGGTTTGAGGCGTCAAAGAAGTGACTTTTAATGAGTGATGATGAGCTTAAAACAGTCGTTTTCAGCGATGAGGCTAAATGTAACCTTCAATACAATGATGGAAGTGCTTCTGTATGTAGATCGCACGATTCAGGCTTACAAAGCCATAATATTAATCAAAGAACTAAATTTGGTGGCGGCTCAATAATTTTTTGGGCCTGTTTTTCATATTATGGTGTAGGTAAAATAGTGTTTATTGATGGTACAATGGATGCTAATTCATATTTTAGCATTCTTGCTTCTTCATTATTGCCCTCTGTTGAGAAAATGTGACTTTCTTCGTTTATTTTTCAGCAGGATAATGATCCAAAGAATACTTCCAAACTGAAAAAAGAGTATTTATCATATAGGAATATCGAAACATTATATTGGCCATCGAATTCACCAGATATGAATCCTATTGAGAACCTCTGGGCTATTATTAAAACTAAAGTTTCCGAAAAAACGCTAAGAAATCTAGACAAGTTAAAGAGGATTATAGAGGAAGAATGGTATTCAATATTATTAGAAACTTGTAGAAAACTAGCCATGAGTTTCAGAAATCGTACTTTAGCTTTAAGGCGTGCTAAAGGAAGGCATACAGATTATTAAATAAAAAGTGATCAATTTTTTCAAACAATTTTTATTAAAAATAAGTAAAAACTCGATATAAAAAATTATATAAACTATTATATTGTAATTAACTACAATGTTAATAATCTTAATTTAATTTTATTATATTAGATCTTCTAATTCAATATTTAAGGTGATCAATTTTTTTGAAACAGACTGTAAATGCTCTATGACGCCATGATTGCATTAGTCAATACCTGTCAAAAGAATTGGGGAGAAATTTTAGATCAAAATGAATGAATTAAAAGTAATTGAAAGCTACAGCCGCAAAAAGATGTAACTCCCTCAAATAATGGTTCAGAAATTCTATTCAATTTGAAATATTCCCAGAAAAGATTATTAGGTCCACTTCTGTGCTTGAAATCACTAATAAAGAAATATACGATCTGACAACTCGACAACCCGTACCTAATAGTGTATTAGATCGTAAAATGGTACACATACATCATTTGATGTTTTAGGGTATTAGTGACAAAGATAATTCGTGTGAGACTTGCAAGCAGTTGATTGCAGATTGTCCAGGCCATTTCGCTCATATTAAATTGGAATTACCAGTTTATCATTATGGATATTTCAAGCAGATAATAACGATATTACAGAACATATGTAAAGTATACTCACCCCTTCGCCTGAGCTTGTCGTTGGAATTAGTCGTGCAGTAAGGTTATGTTGAACGAGATGGAGAAACAGAAATATTTAATTAAATTAAGGAACGATAAAATGGATAATTTAACGCGTACCAAACTGCTGAAAAAGATCAACAATGAAGCCAAGAAGTCGCGACTTTGTCCATATTGTTCTAGCTCAAATGGTATTTCTAAAATGCAATGTTGATTTGTAGGTACTGTGAAGAAAGTCGGCATCCTCAAGATTACCCATGATCAATTCGCAGATGATAAGAAGAAAGGCAAGAATGGTGATATTGATTTCACACTCAAAACGGCATCTAAAACAGTTGAAGGGATAGAACCCTACATCAAGAATGCTATCCAAGGTTTTACACCTTATGATGTATTGGAATTATTTAAGAACATATCGTTTGATGTCTCTCCTTTATTGATTTTGTTATGTTTTATAGGATTGTGAGTTGTTAGGAATGAATCCGGTGCTTTCACATCCGACATTTTTGATCGCCACGACGATTATAGTGCCGCCCGTATGCATCCGACCATCGGTGAAACAAGAAGGTGGTACTAACGAAGATGATCTCACGATCAAACTTAGCGAGATTGTCTTGACTAACCATGCAATTAACGTGATGAGAGAAAAAGGTGCTACAGTAGTTCAGTTTTGGGAACAATGGGAATTTTTACAATTAACTTATGCTTTATATATGTCTAGTTCGATCCCAGGCGCCAATCCTCATGGTGGCAAACCTATCCGCGCATTATGCCAGAGACTTAAAGGTAAACAAGGCCGTTTTAGGGGGAATTTGTCGGGTAAGAGAGTCGACTTCTCTGGTAGGACGGTCATCTCTCCAGATCCGAACCTTAGAATCGATCAAGTGGCTATACCGAAAAGAGTTGCTAAAATACTTACGTATCCTGAGGTTGTTAACACGACTAATCGTACTAAATTAATTGAAATGGTGAAAAATGGCATGGATTTCTATCCTGGTGCTAATTATGTTAATAAAGTGGATGGTCGTAAGATCTTCTTAAAAACGGGGAATCGTGCTTATATATCGCAACAAATACAAGTTGGGGATGTAGTTGATCGACATTTATTAGATGATGACATCGTTTTATTCAACAGACAACCATCCTTACATAGACTATCTATTATGGCTCATTTCGTCAAAGTTCGACCGTGGAGGACTTTTAGATTCAATGAATGTGTTTGTAATCCTTATAATGCGGATTTCGACGGAGATGAAATGAATTTACATGTTCCTCAAACTGAAGAAGCTCGTATAGAGGCGATTGAATTGATGGGAGTAAAACAAAATCTCGTTACACCTAGAAATGGTACTCCTTTGATTGCGGCTATTCAGGATTTCATTACGGCATCCTATCTTATTACTAGGAGGGATCTATTCTTTGATAGGGCATTCTTCTCTTGGATTTGTTGTTTCTTTAAAGATGCTAAAGAACTTGTGGATATTCCTATGCCTGCTATCTTGAAGCCGATTCAATTATGGACGGGTAAACAGATCATTAATATACTTATGAAACCTAATAAAGATAATAAAATCAATATCAATCTAGAAACTACAACTAGATCCTTCACTAAACCTCCTTATTCAAGAATTGATGGATTCGAGGATTGTAAGTTATTTTCGTTACCAGATATGTCCCCAACTGATGGATATTTAATAATACAGAATAGTGAGCTCCTAAGCGGTCAATTAGATAAATCTATAGTTGGTGATGGTAATAAATCTGGATTATTCTATACTATCCTAACCGATTATGGAGAAGTTGAAGCGGCTAATGCTATGAATAGATTGGCGAAATTATGTGCGCGTTGGTTGAGCATTAGAGGTTTCTCTATTGGTGTGGATGATGTAAGACCTGGTTTGAAATTGATGGAATCAAAAGAATTACATATTAGGGATGCTTATAAACAATGTGATGATCTGATATTGAAAAGTCAATTAGGAGAATTAGAAAATCAGGCAGGGTTTGATAAAGAACAAACTCTCGAATCTATGATATCAGGGATATTATCTAACATTAGAGATCATACTGGTCAAATTTGCTTTCAAGAATTATCAAGCTGGAATTCTCCACTTCTGATGTCTATTTGTGGCTCCAAAGGCTCTAAAATCAATGTTTCGCAAATGGTAGCTTGTGTTGGCCAACAAATTATTAGTGGAACCAGAATACCGGATGGGTTTGAAGATCGATCTCTGCCTCATTTCATTAAAGGATCAAAAATTCCGGCGGCAAAAGGGTTTGTTCAAAATTCCTTTTATTCTGGTCTAACTCCAACCGAGTTTTTCTTCCATGCTATCTCTGGTCGTGAAGGATTGGTAGATACAGCTGTTAAAACGGCGGAAACGGGTTATATGCAAAGGAGATTGATGAAAGCTCTTGAGGATTTGGTTACTCTTTATGATGGCTCTGTTCGTAATTCTGAAACTAATGTGGTGCAATTCTTGTATGGTGATGATGGTTTGGATCCAATTCATTTGGAAACTTTGGAAGACTATGTACCGCCTTTGGATTTAGAGCGTAATTGGAAGAATGTATTTAATTTGTATCCTAGTACAACTAAATCGACCTATTTAGATAAAGTTCTAATTCAGGATGTTTTGGATCAATATGAGTGTAAGTTTTCTAAGCTGATGAATGGCCTTTATGACTCGGATAACCAACTAATAGATAATCCATTTTGGAAGTTGTTGAATGAGTTTATTATCAAGAATTTTGTAACCAAAATAACATCATTAGAAACTCGATACAACGAACGACAAGATCCTCTTCATGGTATTTCTCCTCATGTTATTTTGGCTAGATAATCTGAAATGTTGGTATGGAATTACCGACTTACAATTGAAAGCTTTTTTGGATGTTTGTTTGAAGAAATATCAACGTAGTAAAATAGAAGCTGGAACAGCAGTTGGTGCTATTGGCGCGCAAAGTATTGGTGAACCAGGTACTCAGATGACCTTGAAGACGTTCCATTTCGCTGGTGTTGCTTCGATGAATATCACATTAGGTGTGCCAAGAATTAAGGAGATCATCAATAATTCAAAATCGATTTCTACTCCTATTATTTATGCCAAACTTAATAATCTTATTCCATTAAGAGATGGTGATCAAGTGGTTAACGAATTTATTAAAAGGGAGAACTTGAAAATGGCGAGAGCTGTTAAATCCAAAATTGAAGTTTGTTTACTTGGTGATGTATATACCCACTCTTTATTTGTAGGTTTGTTTAGCGATCGATTTATGCATCACGAAACATAATAATTATATTAGTATAGAATTGGACAATCAAACCATTGTAGATTTACAATTGGAGATCGATATTTATCAAATCGTTTGTGCTATTATCGAAGACTCTCGCCTCAAACTTAATATGGGAGAATTTGAATTTGAAATGCAAACAATTAATATCTATCCCAAACCTATTACTACTTCTAAATCTGGAGAATTGGATTTGTTTTATAGATTAAACTCCTTAAAGAGATTATTGCCATCTGTAGTAATCAAAGTAAATACCGCCTAATCTTAAATATAGGGCATTTCAAGTGTATCCAGGGCGGTCATCAGTTATGACAAGAAGAAAGGGTATGAATTATTAGTAGAAGGATATGGACTCAATCAAGTTATGGGAACAACGGGGGTAGATGGGACACAAACTAAAACTAATCATGTCAATGAAGTGCAGAAATGTATGGGAATTGAGGCGGCTAGATCGACTATTATTAATGAAATCGAATATACGATGAAAAGTCATGGTATGACTATTGATACTCGCCATGTGAAGTTGTTGGCAGATGTCATGACGTTTAAAGGCGAGGTTCTGGGAATTACTAGATTTGGTATTTCTAAAATGAAGGATTCAGTCCTGATGCTGGCCAGTTTTGAACAGACTACAGATCATTTGTTCGAGGCTTCTTTAGCAGCTAAAATGGATTTTATTAATGGAGTATCGGAATCTATCATTATGGGCCTCCCCATGTCAATTGGTACCGGTTCGTTTAAATTAGCTTTTAAGAATTCTTTGAGGAAAGATAAATTAGGCTCTTGTTTTATGAATAGGAAGAGGCTTCTATTTCATGATCTAACTACTTAATAAATCACTTTTATCAAATTCCATTTTTGCTTGATTCAATTTTTTGAAAATGAGCTTTCAGGTCCAAGTTAGACGATTGATTATTGATGCTATAGTATCATTAAAATCAGATTTAACTAACAATATTTATCATGATGAATTATTGGTAATAAAAAAACTATTGTATCGAAACAAAAACGCACAAAAGAAGCAATATCATTATCTCTCTATGAAAAAAGTAAATCCACTGATCTTCAATCTTATAGGCTCTTAAAGCTCTAGTCCTAGTTTTAGCTAGAAATAATGTAATCATTGGTTTCATTGAAGAGTATCTTTTACTTGAATTTATTTCTATAGGTTTGAAAAGACAAAAATATATGATCTGAATTTCATTAAACAATACATAGATCAGATACAAAACGCGATCAATTTATGTAAAGAAAGTTATCTGTAACACCTAAAATTTTTTGATGTTGGATAGCGTATTTTCGAACCCAATCCATAGCAAAGAATTCCTACCATTTTCTATAGTTTCTAGCGCCGCTATTTGCAAAGCTCATTATTTATTATCGCAAAGGTTGCATTTTATTAAACGAGCCTTTAAATTATAAATCTCAATAATCTCAAAGGAGTTTAATTCATGTCCAAAACAGTATTTTAACTTACATTATTGATTTAAATTTGTATCCATATTTTGAGTATTCCAATCCATTTTGCTATATCCTTCTTTAACATCAAGACATTGGGATAATTTGATATAGAGATTAACATTCCAGGACTAAATCACTCCATTTAAAATCCTGTATCTTGTTTTCTATACCAATAAATGTTTGTTATTAAAAAATAAATTATATATTAAACTTTGAATTAGAGTTCGAAAATTTCCATATTTTAAATAGATATACAGGGCTACCAGTAGTTATAAAAATTTTACCAAAAGTTATAAATAATTTATCAAGAGTTATAAACAATTTACCAAAAGTTATAAAAGATTTGCCAAAAGTTATAAATGCATTATTAGGAGTTATGGAAAATAGAGGAAATTAAAATATTTACAAACAATAAAAAAGGAATAAGATTTAATCAAATACACTTCCAGTAAAAGCAAGATCAAGATAGTGCTTCATGTGGTCATAGTATCTACTTAATAAAGTATTTGTATCATTATTAATAGCTTCTAATACTTCAAAAATATTGCTCTGTATTTCTATAGCATTAGTAGCTTTGGGTCTTTTTTCGTAGTACCTGCTTTTTATCAAAGAAAAAACCTCTTCAATCGGATATAATTGAGTAGAATATGGCGACAAGGAAAGGTTATTGAAATTTCTAGAAGCCAAGTAAGCTAGCATTCTAGGCTTTTTATGGATTCTACAGTTGTCCATGACCACATAGTTGTCAGTTCTAATGAATCCACAGTCTATAAAATCTAAAATGAAGCTAAAAAATATATTGTTATTAAAAGAACCTTCAACTGAGCAGTAATTTACAATTATATTGTTACTTATCAAGACTAAAAATAACACGTTTTTTCCTTTGTCAGTGTTCACTATGCTGTGAAAATTCACATTTATAGGTTACTAGCCGAACCTAGCAGTGGTATGGAGGTTTACCCCGGTCTCATCAAGGAAAAGAAGCCGATTTAAAGGAATAGTACACAAATTAAGGGCATAAGATCTTCTTTGAGCAATTACGTCGGGGTCAATTGTTCTATGGGCAACTTTTTTGTCTTTCTTTCTTGTCAAACCTAATTTTTTTAAGGTGGTAGAGACACTTGATTGGGATATTTCTATATTATTTCCAGCCATTCTTTGTATTATTCCATTTTGACTGTAGCAAGGATCGTGTTGGATAGCTTGTCCTACTCCTTGAAAAAATTCGATGTTTTCGGTTGCTTTTGGTCCTGGTCTTTTTTCATACTATGAACTCTTTCTACATCCATTTCTTTGTCATTTAAATCTTCGATTATCTTATACACAGCAGAGATTGATAAATCTGAATCATGAGAAATACCTTTAATTGGAACTTTTATTAAATAAAGATTTTTTACTATCTGAATATGAAAATTTTTGACACTTTTTCTACTTTTCCTTTAAGTTGTAGTTGAAAGTGGGTTTTCTATTGATAAATTACCTGAAATTTCGTTTAAAGATGAGTTTATTGGTATAGAAACGTATGTTAATTCAGTGTTATTTTAAGTTGGGTTAGTTGAGAAATTTTCATTGTTGGTATTCATTTGTAATATAATTTAATAATCTATTATTTTTTAATTATTTATGCAATAATATTCGGAAATATTTTAATTTCGTTTATTTTCCATATAGCTCCAAATAATGCATTTATAACTTTTGGTAAATTTTTTATTACTACTGGTAGCCCTGTAATAAGGTGTGGTCCGTTATTCTTGTCAAAAAAATAAAACAATAAGGAGCGTAATATTTATTTTAAAAATAAACGATACAAATATAAAATATATTTAATTTAATGTTTCATTTTTAAAGTGTTTATATACATTTTCCCTCGAAATATGTGGAAAGACATTTTGGTATTTTCTTTTAAAAAAGTGGATGACTTTAGAAGTGATTATTTTAGTAGGGCGACCAGGACTTTTTTTATAAATAGAAGTACCTATTTATTCGAATCTATTTACAGACTTATATATAGTTTTTGTACTTATTCTTTAAAGTGTCTAGTCGTCTTTTTAGAAGCAATATTTTCGTTAATAATGGCAGATTGCATTTGCCCTGTTTTGATTTTCAATCGTTCTCATTCTTTAAAAATAAAGGTTATTAAAATTTTATTGCTTTAATTTAATAAATTTTATTTAATGTGTGATTTTGTGCTTCAAAAATCAGATAATTTGTCTGTATTTAATTTATAAAATCGACAGGAATAATGGCCACACCTTATATAAGCTATAAAATATATTAAGAAATAAATGTGCACTTAATTATTGATTTGAAGCTCTAAATAACTGATATTAAAATATACATAGTATAATTTAAAAATAATGATAAAAATGCAATCGATATTAGCTACGTTTAATAAATGAAGTTTTTATAATGCATTATTGATCTACAGTATGCAACTTAAATAATAGGACAACCATAATTTTGTTAACTGTCAGGCTATTTTGATTTTAAATAAAAATCAATTAATTATTGAGTAAAATGATATTCCCTTAATTTCTTATTTTAGATTTCTATTTTCATATTATAAAAAACCATAGATAAAGCGCCAAATTAGTTATAAAATCCTGTGGTAATCTATACCGGATCTAGTTTGTTATTTGATCTCAACCGGTCAGATACAAACCAGATCCATTCAAAGGCAATGTTTTAATTAATTTGTTCACTTTATTAAGAGCCAAAAATCAATAAGTCTTGATTTCTTTTGAATAAGTTTTAAAAAAGTTTTGATATCACTTAATCTTTTGTTCAACATTAAATTTGCACATAATAATAACCAATTATGTATCATTTTTTCGGTCACATAAAAAACCAGTTTTCCATCGGGTCAAATAAAAACTAGATCCGCTATACCACAATCTTAATAATTCATTTCTCAATTGATCTTTATTATCAAAGTTCTTTCCTCTTAACTCTTTCTTCATATAAGCCCAAACATGTTCTATTAAGTTGAGGTCGGGACTTTGACTTGACAAAACCAAAGTCTCGATTTCGCTTTTCCCCAAATATTTATCCACTATCTTAGTGTGTTTAGGGTCGTTATCATGCTGAAACACAAAGTTATTTAGAACCATAGATGTCGCTTATTGCTTCAAATTGTTTTCCAATATATAAATATATTGATACCTATCCATACTTCCATCAATAAATACTAATCTGCCTACCCCTCTGGCCGAAAACCAACCCCAAACCATCAAACTAGCTTTATTGAATTTGACGGTTGTTCTACGTACTTAGAATCTAGCCCTTTTTACGGATCACACCAAACATGTCTATTATCATCTGAATTATAAAGATTAAATTTGCATTCGTCAGAAAATATGATTTTTCCCAGTAGGTATCTGGCATAAATAGCCAGTTATTGCACAATTCATTCCTTATGAATATGTATTTTGCTGACAATAAAGGTTTTCTTATAGGGAGAGTAAGGATATAAATTTACTTTATTTAAGCATCTTCTAATTGTATGATAGAAAGCCTTTTATTTTGTTTCTTTTCAAAGATGTTTAACTTTGGGGCACTGGTGGCTGGATTTTCATTTGAATTGTTTTTATACAATTTATATCATCAATATTAAGAGAATTAGGAAGTCCAGAACCTTCCTTTCTAACAATTGAACCACTCTTGTTGTATTTATTTAAACATCTATGTATTAAAGACCGTGGTATTGATGCCAAATCTTCGATTCATCTAAAATTAAGTCCTTGATTTCGTAGCGTTATAATTTTACCGAATTCGAAGTCATTAATAAGTATCATTTTGTGTATTATTATATCTTTTTGTCGAACTTTTTTATTGAAATGTTATTGTTAATTTATACATTTGTCTCATTTTTTGTGTGGCACCCCATAAATTTATTTGGCGATTTATCTATGGTTTTTTTATAATATGAAAATATAAACCTAAAATAAAATTTAGGGAATATCATTTTATTCAATATTTAATTGTTTTTATTTAAAATCAAAAATAACCTGATAGTTAACAAAATTATGTTTGTCCCATTATTTAAGTTGCATACTGTATATGATCTAATGGCGGATCTAGTAACATGAGGGTCTCGCCTTCCTGACATTTAAAAATGAAATTTTTTCCCATATTTTGTATATAGAAGCCCCTATGGCTTCTATTTTTCATTGGAAAGAAATTTATTCCTTGTAGTTCTTGATGTCACTTTAATGATAGCCTTAGATGAATAAAATTTTATTGAAATTTTTCATTTTAACCTAAAGATATCTGCTTTATTTAAGATTTTGTCAATTTTTGTTCTATCCTCAAATGTGAGTTTATTAGGGCGTTCCGAGCAAAGAGGCACTCGAATTTTGTTTAATCATTCCTTTAATAATATACTAATAATATCAAGACTTTAAAATTAATTTACATATACTACAAGCTTTATTTATAAATAATTATATTTTGAATATTATCATGAATAGCTTGCAAAAATTAAAAGATTCCATTTCAGATAAGGAACAGCGGATTTTCACCAAATTTGGATAATCCTAGGACACAGTTCTGGGATAATTAATAAAGAATTAGTTGAATCAGTTGGAAATAGTGCTATAAACTAAATACAGTCAAAAGTTTAGTTACTAAGCTTAAGAGATGCTACAATGTGGTCGAAGATAGTCGAGGAGGCGATAGAAGTGATGTCTTGAAAAAAATGTAATAGATGAAAAAAAAGAATTGTTGGCCCAAACTAGAACATGGACTTTCTTCGAACTTTCCATGCTGGTAAATTGTAGTAAA
>NIPM01000768.1:0-49689 GCA_002738285.1 Holacanthella duospinosa | reverse complement strand
CTAGATATTAATTTGCATATTTATTATTAATTAAAATTCGCTTACCTTTTTGCGTAAAACGGCGTAATATATGGAGTCTGATGAGTTTTTATTAATATTAAAAATTTCATGAATACAAGCTTTTCCGATNCGTAATATATGGAGTCTGATGAGTTTTTATTAATATTAAAAATTTCATGAATACAAGCTTTTCCGATCAATTTCATAATCCATTTATAAATAGTCTAAAAATTATAAATAATATACAAAGATTTAGTAGAATTAAATGATAAATAAGGAATTAATTTGAAAATTACTCAATTGGTTGGATAAGGTAATGAATCTATCCATCAAAATCCNTTGGATAAGGTAATGAATCTATCCATCAAAATCCGCATTAGCAAACTGACCATAAATAGCTACTTATCTTTTTAAATCGCCTCTTCTAGCCAATATATTAGTGAATTACGAAATTGATCGGAAAAGCTTGTATTCATGAAATTTTCAATATTAATAAAAATTCATCAGACTCCATATATATTAATCTCTAGGCCATAATGTTACATTAAAAATATATAAAAAGATGTTCTATAATTACAATAAAAATTTGGAGTCTCTCAAGCAAGTCGTTTTCGCAGAATTTGGTAAATTTTGTATAGATTCTAAACGTTCTGGTGGAAAATTGGACAACCAGACTTCAAATTCGTAAAAACGAAAAAAATGGGCATTCGTAGTTTTGAATCATTTTTATTGTTTGCAATAAATACTTTTATTATATTTATTTTGATTTATTATTTAAAAAGCTATTTATTAAAATGTTTGTTGCAAAATTCGTGGCGTAGACTAGTATTATTTCCTCTTTTTTGATATAATCGAAAAAAGTATAACAGTCCTCAAACTGAAAAAAATTTCATTGAAATGAAATCAACATTTTGAAATTGAAGAGAAACAAATAATATTTTGGGAAAAATGAGTTGCGATTTATTAAGAGCATTTAAATCTCCATTTTAAATCAATATTGGCATTAGAATTACAAGTAAGCACTGTAATCTTCTCCTCTAATTCACTCTTGATGCTACATAAATAGAAATCAAGCTTTCGGCTCTTAATCAAAAACTCATCACCAGATGGTATCAATTCCAAATGATCTGGCACTGGCGGTGGTTGCGTCAAAACCTTAGCATAATTACCTTCTCGATATTCGATAACCATGGTTTCATTCAAGTAAGCGTTTTTTAAATTAAAACAACGGTAATCCATATAGGGCTCGATAATCCATTTCATCTCGACTAGTTTGTCCGACTTTCTTAAAAATACTCTGTGATGGGTGGTTTCAATTAAAGGATGGGGAGATGTATATAAATAATCATCAAAGGAGTTTTGAATCAAACATGATTTTTGTAATATCATGTTCGATAAGGATTTAGGGAATTCTTCCATAGTCACTTTTACTTTGTTCATCAATATGGTATCATTGATTAAACGGGGTATCAATTCTTTCATTTTGTATCCCAATCTAACTATTTTTTGATCTTTAAATGATCCATTTTTTATTTCTTGAAATAATGCTTCATATCCTATAAAAAGATCTTTATATTCCTTAAAAGGCTTCGATATAAAGTCTATTATATTATCAGATGGAATCTTATTTCTATGGGCCTGTTTGACTAATACCGAAATGCTTCTTTCATAATCTTGATCTTCTAATCTTGAAATCTTATCTAATATTTCGTCAAAGCGACCATATTCAACAAGCTTAGCCCATTTATTATAAACTGATTCTATATCTTTATTTACCAATAATAAAAGCTTACCTAAGTCGTTATATTCATCTTGATAATCATTGGTATCATTTTCTTGGATATATTTCATATAGATCTTGATCCTATTTTCCAAATAGATGTACTCAAAATCATACTTGAAAGTAGCTACTTTCATTCTATTATATATTTCTTTCAAAGCTAAGACTATATGAGAAAGTAAAGGTAAATTAGAAGCAATAGACAACAAATGAGTCATATAACGACTTAAGTCGAAACAAATGTCCACCTCTCTAATTATTGATGATATAAAATTGTTCATTGGTATTAAGTTTGCATCCCAAGACTTGATTAGATGTAAAATCGCCTCTCTGATATTACCAATCGCTATTTTAGATACAATTACTTTGATAATTTCTTTCTTGATTTTCTGATAAGTATAAACCACATTGATATTGATATTATGAAGTCCAGTCTTTAACTTATCTATTCTTAAATGTAAACTTTTCATTTGTACTAGCGCTTCTTTCATATTACCATATCTCTTTAACGCCGATTCACTAGATTGATACTTTTCGATTGTTTGATTTTTCATATAATGCATTGGTCTATAATTCTTATAAAAGTCAAAGTTGTATAAATTATTTATCTCCGATTTGACATGTCTCAATAAATATTGCGTAAAATTGAATATGTGGGAATCTTGGTGATATAAAGATATTGTTTCATTGGTATTTATAGATAAATCCTTTTCTAACTCAATCAATTTCCTCAGTATACTTTTACATCGAGCAGATTGAACCATATTCTTATCCGACTTGTCTCTTTCTGATAACTCTAATTTTTCACAATAGAATGATGACTCATAATAGTTGTTTATAAAGCTCAAAAAAATTTCCAAATCGTTAATTCTATTTTGATTTTGGCCTTCATTATGAATACAATTCCTATTTTGAGTTGATAAATAAATATTGGAATTGTTCACTATTTTATCACTTGATTCTATTATATTCAAACTCATATTTTGTGCATCTTTCTTCAATTCCATTTGAAGAGTTGAATTCATATTTAATGTGGTAATATTTTGTTCATGCATACATTGTAAATTACTAAACATAGTGACTTCAGGAAGCTTGGTTGTACTAAGTTCTAAAAAAGTAGACACATAAGAGTTCATTATCAATATGATCCACAAAATTCTAAAGTTGGTTATAATTTTCATAAAATTATCTATATTATCCATAAAAGCACCAATATTATAACCATGAAGCGAGGTTTGTAAACAAGTCATATAGAGTTCACTAATTATGTATTTAGTTTAAAGTTGAAAAAATATAATCGATTTCATACCATTATTTATAAAATCTTTAAAACCAAATATTTTTTTTGATAACAAAACGATGGGTAATTTGGTTGGTGAGTTGGTAGATTATAGCTCAAATAAATATAAAATTGAAATAATCGTATCATATATAATCAAATATCGGTTTCTTATTTCGTTAACTTTCAAATTATTGGCTATATGTGACTTATCAACTTTGATCTGTATCTAAATTACATAATCATGTTTAAATAAACAAAATAATTACGTTAAAACTAAATAATAAATATAATTCCATCGAATAATTAATTAGGGAGGTGAGGATTAATTTTAACCCTTGCAATTTACGTAATGAGAACGAAGAATTATTAAGAAAATATAAAATAAAAAGGTGGAAACAATGATGTGTTCACATCCTGTTATAATTATGAATGATTTAAAAAACGTGAAATGCTCAAAAAAAGCATATAAAAATTAAACCACTAACAAGCAGTGGTTTAATTTATAATAGCAAACTAGATATAACAACTATTTTAGCTTAAAAATAAGCTTATTATATTCTTTTATTTTACTTTTCATTTTTAGAAATTAATTGCAAGGTTAAAATTTTTTTTAAAGGGGGGGGGGTAAAAATCGGTCCTTTTAACCATTAATTAGAATTGTTTCATTAATAACTATTTAACCAAAATTGTATGTATTGAGATAATATTTATTGTATTACTTATGAACTTATTTATGGACCAACTTGCCCTTCTCAAATATAATTTCTTTAACCCCTGCTTTCTCATTTATATATCTAGCAGCAGTAAACAAGTAATCGCTCATTCTGTTGACGTAAGCACTAATGTTTTCGTCATTAGGGTTTGATTTAAATAAAGATCTTTCAGCTCTTCTACAAATCTAAAAATGATGGTATGGTGAATACTGTTCTAGCTTGATGTAAATAAAGACTAGATTCATTTCCATTTGGTACTATAAAATTCATTAGTTTGGATGTTTCCTTAAATTTTATTTATAGAACTGAAGTTTACGGAATCTAGATAATCTATCCATTTTTCTAAGTTATGCAATCTTTCTATTTTAAAATCGTGGCCCTCTAAATATTTATTGAATTTATGTTACCTTTTTCCTTCAACTTTTTCGGATTTGCTAGAACTGAGGACATAATCAATATACTTTCTTGAAGCTGGAAATTCAAATCAATAATAAAAAACCTGATCGATATGAGTACTTATAATATAATATCCATCTTTAATATGCAATCTAGCTAGACTAATATTATTAATTTTGATAAAAAATACCTTAGAGAAACTACTAATTCATCTAAAGTTCCAATGACATCAAGAATGGAATCAAATTTATCAACTAAACTTCCATCATATAAAGATGTTGAACCTATAATAAATAATTTGAGGGGTTCTATACCTTTATCTCCTTTTCTGGTGTATATAAACGATTTCTTTATCCTAGTATTTCCAAAAAAATTCATTTTACTCTTTGTCAGCCATTTTAAAATGCATTCAAGTAGGATTGTAAAGTTATTGGGGATTTTGATATTCAAATAAATTCAAAAGAAAACAGTTTTTAGACATTTGTAAGATTGTTTCTTTGAACCAACATGATATTAGTTTTTGGTAACCTCTATTATTTTCTATAAAAAACGATAAAATCATTGAATAGATCTAAATACTTATATTTTAAGAATATCAAAAATCCAATTTTTTATTTTTTGGTAGATCCTTTTTGTGGAATTAAAGTTCCAATTTTATGTCATTATTCAAAGATGCAACTTTGCGGATATAAAGATTTACCGAAATGGGCGCAAGATAACCCAAATATATTAAAAGGATACCGAACACCGAAACCTGATTATCAATATTGTACTCGTACAATATTGGAGTTACATAATGATACTATTAACATTTATTCTCATTTAATACCTAGTTTAATTTATTCATTTTTGTTTGTAGTAACAGGTTTTATATTCCATTTTGGGTCTATAGAGTTAGTGTTGTATTTCGTCCTTTATTATCTTGGTACTATATTTTGTCTCTTCATGTCAAGTATGCTTCATCTATATTGGATACACTCTGAACCTGTAACAAAGAAAAAAATTATAACTGTAGGTCTGTTACAAACTATCATGTTGTGATTATTCAGGTATTGTATTATTGATGGTGTATCCAGACTCATTTCGTAATTCATACTTTTATAGATGTTCTTGTTATCCTAATTTGTATTATGGTACTCCTAATTAACTTTATGATCTTAGCTTTCAATTGTAATAGTAAACTAAAGATAATTTACATCGGATTGTTAACTGTATTTGGTGTTGGGACAGTAACTTCCTCTAGATTTGATTGAGTTGTAGATTGTGTTGATATTTAGTAAATCTTTTTATGGACCGGAGTATATAAAATATAGATTAGGGTTCTTTCTTGGTCTTGGGTTTACTGCATGTTTCGCTTTTACTCATGCTTTTCTAATTTGGAAAGTAGCAACTTTTTAACGATCATGTTTTTTATTAATTTAGGAGTTATCCAATAGTGTATATTCTTTTGATTGGTTACTTTATGTAGTTGCTGCTAATG
Source organism: Holacanthella duospinosa (assembly GCA_002738285.1). Taxonomy (NCBI): domain Eukaryota; kingdom Metazoa; phylum Arthropoda; class Collembola; order Poduromorpha; family Neanuridae; genus Holacanthella; species Holacanthella duospinosa. The sequence goes on along the minus strand of NIPM01000768.1, from coordinate 44,038 downwards.
CATCTGCTGCAACAGTTTATGTATTGAGGTAAGACAATAATTTAACATTTAGATTTCCGGAGAAACTAGCACCAGGGAAATTTGATTATTTTGTAATCATAGTATTATGAATTTATATAGCTTGCATCTCATCAGATCTTTCATCTATTGGTCACTCTTGCTGTTAGTTTTCATTTCATTGGTCTTGTTAAAGCCAATCATTGGAATCATGTTAATGATTCTTGTTCTTTATTAAATGTTTGATAGATCATATAAATTTATAACAGAAAATCTGAACAATTGAATCATAAATGAAGTGAATACTTTTTATTTATTCATTTTATCATCAATTTTACACGATAATCCAGTCTTTTGAATCAACTTTGAAGAAATGTAATACCTACTTTCAAAATAACGAATGATTTTGCACTCGGCCTTCACTACTCTCAGGGACAAATTTGAATTTTTGTATCCAAACTTCCTTATTCACAATTTCTCTCTATTAAAATGGATAGTGACTTTTATTAAATAAATAATAAGAGGTAGCTTGTATCTCTGAGGCTATTTTAATTCGATTCCTTCTCTTTATTTTTGGATAAATGCACTTTTTATGACTTCAAACTCTATGATCAAACGATTATTTCAAATTGAATGGCTCTACAATGATAATTTTAAATATTAAGTAATATCATAAGCGATAAACAATTATATAATATACCTAAGTAATATTCTAATCTGCTCTTTTAACTTTGTTTTTTATTCATTGTTTTACTCTGAAGAATCAACAATGGAACCTTCATTCAAATGTATTTTACAAAAAAATGACATTAATAATATAAATTGTTACACATTTATATAATTTATTAATATTTATTAATCCTTTGATTTTATCAAGATCTTGACAGCGGCAGGAGAAGGATGAAAGTTGACATTTTGTTTTTAATACATGGAGTGAAATTTGAATAGATGCAATAAAACATGAAATTTAATAAAACCATCAAGTGTTGTTATGGACAAAATATGGTGAAGTAGAACTCTCAAATCCAGAAATCTTATTCTTCAAAGCCCAGTCAAGAACTGATTGACGGACCTTCTGAACCGGAACAGCTAAATTCTGCTCTGAAAGCAGATAAGCAACTACTCCAGCGACATGAGGAGATGCCATACTAGTTCCTGAAATGGTCTTTGTTGCTGTATTCGAACCAACCCAAGAACTAAGAATAGCTTGGCCAGGAGCAATAATACTAACACATTTACCCCAATTAGAAAAAGAAGCTTTCTGATCATTAATATTGCTAGCAGCAACAGTAATGGCTGATGGTTCTGATGCAGGTGAATAGTTACAGGCATCTTCATTATCATTGCCTGCTGCTACAACATAAGTCAAATATTTAGAGCCGTTTTTGATAGCCTTGTTGATAGATTTGGAATAAGAGCCACCGAGACTGAGATTAGCAACATTGCCTTTTACTCCGCCACTTTTTTGTGCATGTTCGGCTGCCCATTCAATCCCTTTGATGACGTCAGCCCAAGAACCCGATCCCTCATCACTTAAGACCTTAACTGCTATCAATTTCGCTTTCTTACTAACACCATACGATTTTCCTCCTATAGTGCCTGCAACATGAGTCCCATGGCCATTACCGTCATCATCCTGACTTCCTTCTGCTGTAGTGGTTCCCCAACTTGCGCGACCTTCAAAATCTACATGGTTGATATTGATTCCTGTATCAATAATATACACATTGACACCATCGCCACCGTTGGAATGACATTTATAAGTCCCACTTGTACTATTCTGCCTATAAATACTTGATACTCTACAAATACCCCATGGTGCTCCATAATATAATTCGTTAGTCTTAACTCGGCCATTTTCTTCAACAAAATCTACATCTTTAGATTTGCTTATCTCATCTATAGTTTCGTCATCAAATTCACCAGAATATCCTTTGATTATGTCGCTGTTGTATGTTTGTTTGATTTCTGATTTACCAACTTTACTAATCCTCATTTTCATACCATTGATATGTTGTTGTGTTTGTACTTCATCTTTTAAGATCACAATGTAGCTCTTATTAGCTAGAACTGCAGAAAATAATAATAGTGACGGTTTCATTTAGTGATTTTCAAGCTTAGAGGTGAGTTTATTTATACTTCGAGGTTTTCATTTGTCTATTCTCGGTTTGTTTGGACATGATGCTTTGATTAACAAGTTTATTGATAGTATGTGATTCACATCACTTTTTATAATGCTACAATAAGCTCGAGTATGTACCATTAAAAAGATAGATATTGATCGGAATGGCTTATATTAGAGATTAAGGTCACTGTTATCAGAATAATGTGGATCGGCAATATATATTCTGTAATATCTTTGATTCCATGTCACGAGATTACTAAATATTTTATTTTTTCTGGTTTTTTAATTAATATTACTTATTTTGTTTGATAACTTGATCGATGGTTTATTAAATTCCATCGACGTCACAAAAGCCCAAAATAATAAAAGTACATACATTGAAACATGGGTGACCATGAAAATGTTTTAAATGTTATTATTAATATAATTGTATTTATTTTATTATTTCTTGTATCTATGACTTCAGTTGCATTTAATCCCAGATTAATATTTCCCCATCTTTTGAATGAGGAGTAAATGAAGTAAAGTAATGTTTAATAAAGACGAATTCTATGAGGATGATGTCAAACCACTCCATTCTTAATGAAAGTGTTTGGCAGCATCTGATGTTCCTGAACCTATCAATCCTTTGATTATATCACGAAAGGCGAGATTTAAAAAAGTAGCAGAAAATTGATAATCCCAACAGAATGGAGAGAGATGAGACTGTAAACATCCAATACGTTTATATTTCCTCCTTTAGTATCAGTGTAAGAATTTCTGCTCACATAATAACCAATGATGGGAATAAATTGACAAAGAATGGGAAGTCTTCCACACAAATAACTAAAAAATGATTAAATTATCAGAAATTTTACTCTATGATAAATGTTTTTCTTGTATTGCTCATTGTTCTGTCAACTTGCTTCCAACATTCTTTTCTTAAAATTAATTTGATCTCATCTAATCCGTTAGTCTTCTTGTTATAATCAAAGAAAGATATTACCAGTCCATAAACATAATAGATATAAATAAATCCAATAGGTATAGTATAAAGCAAGCTAACAATAATCATAGTCTCGAAAGTCGTGATTTCTACAAGAAAGCAAGTTAAGTTCTTTAGCAAGACCAAATTCTTTAGAAAAATATACCATGATGGTCGGTGTAAAGCATAGAAAAAATGAAGCGATAAAATAACGTAATTCACAAACTCTTCTATATCCATTATATAGAACAAAAGTGGGAAGAATATTAAACGCAATAATCCCGAGAAATAAGTATAAATTAACTTAAAGAAGGCTCCAAAAGTTGCTGGTGATGGTCAAAATCTTTCTAAATCATTTGATTTCTTAATTATAATAAGTGTTATGCTCAGTGATAATAAAGTTGCTAATATTCCTATTTTTAATTAAATCGATAGTGCTCTCAATAGACTTCGTTTGTAGAATCCAATAAATAGAACTACCAAAATAACTAAAGAACAAGGTATTGAGACGATATCTAATACATACTCCATGCTGATATTTCCCATATTAAATTTTGGGAAATTATTCAAACCAACAAATTTTTACTACAGACCATCCCAATTTGTTTATTTCATTCATGAAGTATTTATTACGCCGTTTCACGCAAAGAGGTAAAGGAAAAAATTTAAATGAAAACTTTATTATGAGATATAAAAAGATGAAACTTTGTAGTTTATATATATGAACCTTCTACTTTTATTACATCGCTCTATCTTTCAGCTAGCTGTTGAATACCATTCATATGACCCTTTATATTAAGTTCCTGGATAATTCTCTCTAGTTGTAATTCCAACTCTTCCCAATTGTCATAATCATTTTCTCTTAACTTCTTCTTTAATTTTCTCAATTGTATTTTCATTTATTAAATGATTACTCGTATCGCCTCCTCTAGTGTCTTCAACGCAATTTTGGCTCTCATTAAACTTAGAAACAATATTTTTCACTGTATTATATTTATAGGCCTTTTCTCCTATCGTTTTAACCAATTCTTTGTGTATTATTCCCGAAATGTGGCCTAGAATTACTCCAAATTTGATAAATACACATTGTTCTTTATCGGTTATTGAATTTTTGTAAGTTATCCGTTATAGTAATTTAAACAAATATGTTTTAAAAATAAAGCTTAATTTATAGAAAATATTATATATAAATCTTGGCACTAGATATTAATTTGCATATTTATTATTAATTAAAATTCGCTTACCTTTTTGCGTAAAGCTGCGTAATATATAATGAATTTTGGTTTCAATTCATTACACTTTAAACCAGGTGTGGAGAAAAATTTCACCGCCACATTTTCTTGGACACCCTAATATTTTTCATTCAATATTTATAAAATAGCATTCAATGGTAAGATACTGTTTCTTTCAGTACAAAAAAGCATACTTTTTTAATAACGATGAAAAAGATAAAAGTATCAAAATCTCTATATATATAAATTTGAAAATCTGCGTGTGTTATCGAACTCCTCCTTTAGTTTTTAACCACTAATTTTGAAACTTTAGACATAGATTAAGATATATTATGAGGGTGCACATTGCTATTTATCTTTTTTAAATAGGTCTTCTAGGCTCTATAAATGAAATTTTAGTGATACAAGCACTAAAAGAATAACCTTTTAACCAATCAAAAACCGCCATTTTGATTATGATTCTTAATATTGATAAAAGTTTTCTATTTTTTAAATTTAACATCTAAAGATATTACAGACATTGATTTACTTATTAAAAAGAAATAAGAATATCGATTAAAAAGTTAAAGATCTAATCAAATTTCAGTGAATTTGTATTCTTTATTTAATTATATAGATTTTAAATATAAAATGGAAGATTATGATTATTATTAATGAATATGTTAAGAAAATAAGAAGAGAATATATAGAAGTCATTTATTTAAATTAAGAACTAAGCTTGGTAGTAAAACTTGATCAAATAATTAATTCAATATTGAAATTAAATCTTATTATTAAATAACATTACTCTTTTAGATACAATTCATCATCTTTTCTAAATAAAAAATATTATATGTAATATTAAATATTATAAATTACCTATTATAAATGAATTGTTTGATTTAGTAATCTTTTCAAAAATATTAAGCTTAGAGATAAAAAATTAACTAGCAGCTAATATAACCAATCTATCTTTTATTACCAATTACCAATCTGTTCTCTCTTTAAATTTTTTTCGTTTTTATTTAAGTTTTTTAACCAATTAAATTTTTGATATAATCAAAATTTGTTTACAAAATTTTATATAAAAAAATTATATAAAACAAAAAATCAAGTAAAAATAAAGATAATTTTTATATATGCCAATCAAAAAAAGAAAAACTATAGGGAGAAGTACTAATCAATCAAAAAGAATGAGAATCGAAAGAGAAAAGGAAATTTCGATGAAATCCAGCAAAGGAAAAATAGTAATAGGATAAGAGAAGCTATAAGAAGAAGTAATGAACTTCCAGAAGAAAGAGATCAAAGAAGGAATAGCAATAGGATAAGAGATGCCAGAAGAAGGTGTAATGAACTCACTGAACAAACCGAGAAAAGAAGAGCAAATGATACAATAAGATCAACAAGAAGAAGGATAAATATTTTACGGTCAAATTTGAATATAGCGTTTCAATACAGTCCTTTAATGAATTTTGATGATCCAAGCTTTATTATTGGAAGAATGAATATAGTTTGTAAGTATTGTAAAGCTTTAAAATGGAATGGAGGGCCTCCTTTAATATGCTGTAGAAATGGAAAGACAAAATTAGCAGACTTTTTAAAACCTCCAGAGCCTATGTATTCGCTACTTCCTGGAAATAATGAAGCCTCCACAATTTTTTTTAAGAAATATAAGAAAGTACAATAGCTGTTTTCAAATGACCTCTTTTGGAGCTACAAATATAATAAGAGAAGATAGATTTATGGGTACTTTTAAAGTTCAAGGCCAGATTTATCATATAATAGGGTCATTATATCCAATTCCTGGTGAACATTCAAAATATCTATAAATTTATTTCATGGGAAATTCTACTAAAGAAGCCAATCAAAGAATGAGAAATATACCAAATGTTAACTCGGAAATAATTAATCAGTTACAAGCGTTCCTTCATAGTCATCATATTTATGTGAAATATTCAAGACAGGACTTGAAAAAATGACAACAGATGATTATAAAATTATAATCAGAGCAGATAAACATCCAACACAAGAACATACTGGAAGATATAAGCACCTACATCTGATGAAGTGGCGATTTTTATGGTTGGAAATGAATTTGGAAAATGAGATATCGTACTAGAAAAAAGAAATAATGGTCTTCAAAGGATGTCTGAAACTCATATATCATATGATTCGCTTCAATATCCACTTATGTTTTGGAAAGGAGAAGATGGCTATTTTTTGGAATTCCTCAAATAAATCCACTAACTTGAGAAGAAATATCAGGAAAAAGGGTCTCATGTATGGATTTTTATTCTTATCGAATTATGTCAAAGGAAAATAAAGAAAGCTATCTACTTAAATTCAGACAGCTTTTTAATCAATTCATTGTGGATATGTATGCTAAAATCGAAGCTGAAAGGCTTCTTATATTCGATTGAATCAGAAAAAATTGAGGTCTGAAGAACATTATCATATAAGGGATTCGTTAGGAAATAAATCAAATCTAAGTGATATTGGAAAAATAGTCATTCTTCCATCAACTGTAATTGGTAGTCCTCTCCATATGCATGAATATATACAAAATGCCATGAAGTATGTAAAAAATTATGTTGATCAAGTCAATAACAAAATGATATATTTTTGGTGAAACTATCTGCTGGTTGTATTCTATTGAATGGAAAAAAAGAGGACTACCACATGCACATATTCTGGTATGGATGAAAGAAAAGATACAAGCAACTCAAATTGATCGAATACTTAGTGCTGAATTACCAAATCCAGCCGAAGACCCTCTTTTTGAGATTGTGAAAAAAATATGGTTCATGGATCATGTGGGCAGCATAATAAGAAATGCAGTTGTATAATCGATGAAAAATGTTCAAAGAAATATCCAAGGAAAATGATTAATGAAACACAAACAGGAGAGGACAGGTATCCTCAATACAAAAGAAAAAGTCCTGAAGATGGTGGATTTACAACAACATTGGTAAGAGGACAAAGCTAGGGGATTATAATTGATAATAGATGGATTGTGCCATATTCCCCATTTCTTTTAAGAATATTTAATGCACATATCAATGTGGAATGGTGTCATTCAGTAAAATCAATAAAATACACCTGCAAGTACGTAAATAAGGGAAGTGATCAAGCTATTTTTCAAATACAAAATAGAAAAATAATGGATGAAGTTGAAGCTTTTCAAATGGGTAGGTATATCAGCAGTAATGAAGCTGTATGGAGAATCCTTGGTTTTGAAATTCATGAAAGATATCCTACAGTGATACATCTTAGTGTTCATTTAGAAATGGTCAAAGATTCATGTTTAATGTTGAGCAAAATATCAACGAAATAGTTCAAAACCCTCCAAAGACAACATTTTTAAGATTTTTTGAGCTGTGTCAAAAGGATTCTTTTTCTAAAAGCCTTTTGTATCATGAAGTACCAACATATTCTACATGGGATAAATCAAAGAGAGTATTTAAAAGAAGAACACAAGGACGCCTGTGGATGGTATTCCTGGGATAAAATTATCTACTGCTCTTGCAAAGGTTTATACTATTCACCCATCAAATGCAGAATGCTATTATTTAAGGTTTTTGCTTCATAATGTAAGAGGTCCTGGATCTTTTAATGACTTGAAAACAGTAAATGGAACGGTTTATCAGTGTTTTAGAGAAGCATGTGAAAAAATTGGTATTTTGGAAAATAATAATCATTGGGAAGAAACTTTAAAAGAAGCTGCATTAACAAAATCTCCACAAAAGATAAGACAGTTATTCGCTATTATGTTAACTGCATGTTATCTGTCAAATCCTTTAAATCTATGGGGAAAATTCAAAAATGATATGAGTGAGGATGTACTTTATAGTGTAAAACAGATGAATCCAGATATTGAGATTAATTATTCTGATGAAATTTACAATATTTTACTGTTAAAATTGGATGAAATGTGTCAATCAATATCCGAATTTAATTTGCCTTTACCAGATAGATCTAGAACTTTTAGAACCAACATGGAAATTTTACGAGAAACATCATATAATATAGCTTTACTTGAATCTTATGTATTACAAAATGAGCCACTTCTTATAATATATCAAAAAGAGGTATATAACAAAAGTCTTAATGATATGAATAGAAATATTGATGGTATATATTTTTTAGATGCTGCTGGAGGAACTGGAAAGACCTTTGTCATAATCTTATACACTGCCCGTCAAAAGTGATTCAGTGTTTGGGAAATTCGAACTTAAATGGTAATTCATGAATGAGTAAGACTTCAAACAAGTCAATACTCATATTGTAGATAGATACAGCCTTTTTCTATAACATTAAAAATATTATAGATATGTTTTAAATATTGATAGAGATGTTATCACTCAAAGTTGAAAGTAGGTGATTCAGTGTTTTGGCGAATTTTTCAAATTTACAACTTTTTCATTCTAGAACATTCTAAAATACTGCAAAATTGTTCATTTTTATTTCAAATCCTTAGCAGAAGGTATTAAGGCTTATTTAAATGACAAGAAGAACATTGAAGAAAATTGAAACAAGAATTAACGAACTTGCTTTAAATGGAAAATCTTCAAGAAAAATAGCTGAAATTATTGGAGTTTCACAAGCAACAGTGTCCAGAGTAGTAAATAGAGTTGAAAAAAATACTCCAGAGTCTATAATAGGTCGTCCTCTGGTCTTAGATAAGTATGATGAAAAATATATTGGAAGATTAGCAACAAGTGATAAATGCTCCACCTCTACAGAAATACAGCGAGAACTCAAGACCTATGCAAGAATATCCGCCTCTTAGAGTATTATACTGCGCACATTAAAACGTAGCAAAATCGTATCTAGATACAAAATGAAATGCCCACAATTTAACAAATCTCATCATGAGCAAGATCAGAATTTGAAAAAACACACAGAAATTGGGAAAATAAGGACTGGGATACGGTTATATGGTCAGATGAGACTAAAGTAAATCTAGAGGGATCTGATGGACGTGATAGAACTTTCAGAAAAATCTAGGAACCACTCAGAGATCACAATATTACTCAATCAAAAAAGTCGGTGGCGGATCAATTATGGTTTGGGGATATATGCTTTCATCAGGTGCTGGGTATCTTTGTAGAATTGATGGCAGTGTTAATGCTGAGATATATATGAGTATTCTTGATGACTAGCTGATGTATACAATTGACTTGTATGGCTTGGACAAATCTAAAATTGACTTTCAAAATGACAATGCGTCCTCTCATACCGCTTCAAGTATTAAAAAATGGTTCAAAAAAACGAAATAAAGGTAATGAGATGGCCTCCACAATCTCTTGACCTTAACCCAATTGAGCATCTATGGGATCATATGAAAAGAGAGCTAAAAAGTCGACCACCATGTAAAGACAAAGATGAACTTTGGGAGAGAATTCAAGATATATGGAATAATGTTTCAGCTGAAGTATGTCTTAAGCTTGTCAGTTCAATGCCTAGAAGACTCGAACAGATAAGAAAACCCAAGGGCGGGCACACAATCTATTGATTTTTCATTTTTTAAAAAATTCGTCAAAACACTGAATCACCTACTTTTGACGGGCAGTGTATTAGCTAAAGTTAGAAGCGAGAAAGGGATAGCGATTGCAGTAGCATCATCAGGTATAGCAGCTACACTGACGGAAGGAGGACAAACAGCTCACAGTGCATTCAAGATACCAATTAACTTGAATTTTAATGAAAATCATATTTGCAACATTTCTAAAACGTCTGATAGAGCAGAGTTATTAAAACAATGTAAAATAATCATTTGGGATTAAATAACAATGGCTCATAAAAGATCCTTAGAAGCATTAGACAGAATGCTTAAATATATTCGTGGAAATGAAATGGTAATGGGCGGACTTTTGGTATTATTGAGTGGAGATTTCCGACAAATTCTTCCAGTAATTCCTAAATCAAATCCAGCAGATGAATTATATGCTTGCATTAAAGAATCATACCTTTGGAGTTATATCAAGAAATCAAAATTGACGACTAATATGAGAGTACAATTGTCTGGCGATATATCTATAGAAAGTTTTCCAAAGCAGCTTTTAAATATTCGGGATGGGAAAATCAATATTGATAATGCAGGTTTAATCAAATTTGAAGAAAATTTCTGTAAAATTGTGGATTCAACTGATGAATTAATATGCAAAGTATTCAACAATATTAATGCAAATATTAAAAACCATAATTGGCTTTGTAAAAGAGCCATTTTGTCACCAAAAAACGAATCTGTTAGAAAAATAAATTGAAAGTTATTAGATCAAATTCCAGGAAATTCAAGAACATATAAATCATTAGACTCAGTTTTAGATCCAAATCAAGCTGTTTTTTATCCAGTAGAACTCTTGAACTCTTTGCAACCTCCTGGACTTCCAGTTCATAATTTGAATTTAAAAATAGGAGCAACTGTGATATTGCTAAGAAACTTTAATCCTCCAAGATTGTGTAATGGGACAAGATTATGTATAAAAAACATGTATTATAATCTCATTGAAGCCACTATTTTAACTAGATGTGCTAAAGGAAAAGATGTATTGATACCACGAATTCCTTTTATTCCAAATGATCTTCCATTTGAATTCAAAAGATTACAGTTTCCAATTTCTTTAGCTTTTGCCATGTCAATAAATAAAAGTCAAGGCCAAACACTAAAGGTTGTAGGGATAACTTTAGATAATTACTGCTTTTCTCATGGTCAATTATATGTAGCATGTTCACGAGTTGGAAATCCAAATAAGTTGTTCATTTTAGCACCTAGCGGGAAAACAAAAAATATAGTATATCCTAGAGCTCTTCAATAAACAAAATGTTAAAACCAAACTTTTAATTTATAAAACCATTTTTATATATAAAATAAAATATATGTGGTGCGAAGCATCACCATGCAGCTAGTTAACTTACAGGATTTTTCATTTAATCCGGAACGAGGAGCTACAAGTCAATTTCTTTTTTGAGAGGATCTCCGGAGAACACTGTCAGAGATATTACCAGCACAATGGCCTGGAGATGTCTAGAAATGGTGGATATAACAGATGAATGAATAAACCTTTGTTTTTTATTGTTAGTTTGGTGTCATTTTTAGAAAGAAAGTGGCTTTGTAGCCCCTCGTTCCGGATTAAATGAAAAATCCTGTATAAAGTCGATCCATAATGATTTTTTATTAGCCCTTCATGCAACGAAGATTCTGCGGATTTTTATGCATTGATCAAAGTATAAAATGGAAAGCACAAGCCGAAAAAGAACAACCCTAATGGAAAATCTAGAAACAGAAGCACACAATAATAGACCATTATGTAGATATGACGAATTACCTAATTGGGTCCAATTTAATAAACATATCTTGGAGGGTTATAGACCTCTAACATTTAGTTATACAAAATGTCTCAAGTCCTTGTTTTATCTCCATAACGAATCAGGTAATGTGTTTACCCATCTCATTGGTAGCTTAATTTTCATCTTTTTCGGCTGTTATTATATTATTCAGTTGTGGTTATCTATTAATGAACATTTTCTAGATTATTTGATCATCATTTCCTATTGTTTAGTCTCGTTCTCTTGTTTATTCATATCCGCGCTCTATCATTTATTTCTGTGTCATTCTGAAGAGGTATCCTCAATTTAGTAACTTTATTTAGAAATGTTTTGGTTGGAGCAAATGCGATTATGTTGGAATTTTATCACTAATAACGTGACCCTCAAAAACTTATATTTAGGTGTTCATTAATATCATTAGTTTACTATAGTAACTACGGTTTATTTTTTATTTTTTTGTAGCTTTATATTGTAATCATTTTTTGCGAACAACATATATTTTAACTGTTATACTAATTGGATCAGCTTTGGTACTTCGCACCCTTTTCTGATTGATTTTATTAGATAGGTATTGTTTGTATGAATAGATTCCGAAGTCATGAATACAAAAACTTTCGAACAGGATTATTCTCAAGTTTAGTAGGCTTTTCAATAATACCATTTCTACATGGATTTCTAAAATATGGAGTAACTCATCTCATTGATTATTATTTATAGTTCTATGACTCATTTTATGACTTATCCTTTAGGTGGTATTTCACAATGTTATTATTATATTTCATCGGGGTATGTATCTATATTTTAGAGTACCTCTCTTTAATTTATATTTTTAGGATACCAGAATCATTTTATCCTGGCAGATTTGATTATTTGGCTCATTCTCATCAGATATTTCATGTTTTGATTGTTTTTGGCGCACTTACGCATTATATTGCTATCATTACAACGTTTAGTTATAGAGTTAAGGGCGCGCTTATTTGCGATGCCTTTAGATAAATATTGATTTTAATAAAATTCATTCAATCATTATTTTTCGTTTCTGGAGATTTTCAAACTTTTTGAAAAATGAACACGATTCAAATCAGGCTGGAGGGTATGATACCCGATTTAAAGGAGTTGTTCGAAAAAGAGCTAATCGATCAAGTACAGTTAATTCATCTCTAAGTTTTTATAGAAAGAATTCCAACAAATAGTAGAGGCCAGAACTCATCATGAGCATCGAATTTTCCGAAAACAGATCCAATTAGAGCCTTTCTTAAGATATATCATTTATGAATATAACCTACAACTACTTATTGAAGAAAGAATCAAATATTTTAGAAAGCAAGATGAGCTTGAATCTTATAATGGTAAATATAAACCTTCGTTTCAAAGAATTAAGTATTTGTTTCATCGATGTTTGAATTATTTTCAATCCGATCAGAAGTTATGGAATCAATTTATCCAGTATTTAATTAAGAATAAGGCTAATCTGACTTTGGAGTTTGTCTTCTCTAAGTATATTTTGATCATAATTTTTTAGATTGATCAGATTGTATCCTCATGTACCGGAATATTGGATTTATTCATCTAAACACCAATATCAAGAAATGAGAAATATTGATGTGGCTAGAAGTACCTGGTATTAATTAATCTTTATAGCTATCGCTCAGAAATCGCTTGAGATCAATAGCAAATCAGAAGAATTATACTTCTATTACTTCAAATTAGAATTAGACTATTTTCTCAAATTAACCAATAGGAATAATATCATATCCGATAGCAAGGAGAAAGAAGTATTTTTCATATAGAAGTTTTAGGGATTTTGGAAAGGTGATATCCCTTTTTTAGTCTTTGAATCTGCTATTGAAAAATTAAAAGAGCATATGCATTGTATCAAATTCTTAAAATATTATCTATATTGCAGACAATACAAGAATACTGAAAATATCAGCTTGATGATCAAGAACAAGTAATGAAAATGGAAATAATTTTATAGATTATTTGAAGAATTTCAAAATGATGATTTGATATTCGAATCCTTTTCTTTTATTGAATTATGTCCACTCGTGGATATTCAAAGTTTGATGGATCTTTTAAGTTATGATAACACTTATTCGTTTTATCGGCATTTTATTACCTTTGACTCTAAAAATTATGCATTAGAGCTTAAGAGTTGGTTATCAAGAACCATGGTCGATATCAAAGTATATCTATTAGGTTTATTGTTTAGGATGGTAAAATACAAACTTCTACTGCAATCAAAGTGCTTAATCATCAATTGAAGCATGCAAAGAATCATAAGTTGGTATACCATTTTGGTTTTGGATTTTTTAGAAAATGATTATTTTTGGAAGCATCCAACTGATTTTTCAAAATCAAGAGAAACAAGATCAAAAAAGCTATTATTGGCTCATCAAATCCTATCTAGAATTCAAAGATTTGTTCAAAGATTCGTTTGGTTATTATACTTTTAGTTTGAAGTCGTACATTGTTAAAGCATTATCTTTATTCCATTATGATTGGGAAATTTTTAGTTTATATTTCGATGCACACAAAAAAGAGGATCTATGTAATTTAAAATTTTGATTCCCATAGATGAAAGAATGGTTATACTAGAAAATTGTGTCAGTAATGGAAAACAGTTGTTTAATTTAAAGTTTTGGAGCTATTACATGTTGGCTATCAGTGATCTTTCTTTGACTACCTTTTTGGATGATATTAAGCTCAAAATAATTGGGGTAATCAAGACAGTATCAAATATCAATGCTAAGGATGAAGGCGAATTAGAATCCAAATATCAAGTATTGAACTTTGTGTCCGCAGCTTGCTTAGAACTTTATTTCAAGAGTTTGGATAGAATTCTGGAGAACAGAAGTTTGTTAGTTATTTCATTCAATCTGTTCATGGAGGATGTTATCAAATTATTGCCCTTCAAATGCCTCCCTTTGTTATGGTTAACTTTGGTCCATATAATTCAATCTCAAAATGCTTATGATAAAAATGATATTTTGAGGGTCTACAATCGCGCTATAGGATATGTTGCTTTAACGAAATTAAGCGATTCTAAACCATCCGAAAAGATAAAAGATATCATCAATAATGATAATTTAAGCACTTTGAATGTGGATTTGGATTTTTCTATGAACGATTGGTATTGGGTTTTGGTGATTTATCATGTCAAATATCTCAACTCTGTTCATTTGACTTCTAGTTTGCAGAAATTCTTGATGAAATTGCCTGATCAATCTTCTTTTTATTTACTTAATTATTTGGATTAAATCCTTTTTCTTTTCTAATAACTCGTTTTATTTGCTTGATATGTTCAATGAAATTTTATACTACTGGAATATGCCTATTTTTAGGCTTTGTCAAACCCTATTAAAATTAATTTGAAATGTCTGTCTGTAATTACAGTGACTCACAAAAATGGCCAAATGTTTTTAAATATTTCCATTTAGAATTAATTGATAAACAAATATGTTAACTATAAAAAAATTTATTAATTTGATATAAAAGTGGCTGTCTAAATTTTCTAAAAATCAAGTTTATAAATTTTTAATTTAAATATTAAGTTAAATAATTGCCATAAAAGGATCGACACTTATTTGGCCATTTTTGTGCGTTTAATCCGGATTTGGATGATTTTAAATATTTGTTTAAGTACATTATTATTTAGTTTAAAGTAAAACATATAAAGTAGCTTATTCTTGATTTATTACTTAAACTAAAGTCATTGAAACGAATGTCTGATGCTAATAAAGATGCTATATTAACTCATATTGATAATGGAAAGAGTGATAGGGCTATTGCTCTTACTAAACTTGCAAGTCGGTCAACTATAAAGAATATTCGTAAGAAATATAGACCAGATATTGAACTCAACAAGCCGGGTTGTCCGAAAAAATTATCACCTCAAAACAAGAAATTTCTTGTTCACGCAGTTAGCTCCGGATCTCCAGATACAGCTTTAGAAGCGAATAAACTTATAAAGTCAAGCTTAAATGTGTCTGTTAGTGATGAGACAGTAAGGCTTGCACTTAAAGAATCCGGCTTAGAAGCATCGAAAAAGATTAAAAAGCCTTTAATTAGCAAGAAAAATATCAAAGAAAGATATGAATTTGCTAAACTACATGAAATTTGGACAATCTCCGACTGGAAACGTCTAATATGGTCAGATGAGGCCAAGATTAATAGGTTCTGTTCTGATGACAAGTCTTGGTGCTGGAAAAGGGATATCAAATAGATGGAGCCAAGAACAGTAAGTCAAAAGGTTAAACATGGGGGGATCTATTTGATTTGGGGATAAATGACCATTAATGGTCCTAAATTCATCAAAAAAATAGACAGAAAACTTGCAAAAGAGAAATATAGAGATATCTTAATGAATGAATTACAAGAAACTATTAAATATTATGATTGTCAAAGCTTCTTAAAAATAGGTGGCGTTTACTTAAAATAAAGGACAGTATTTATACCAGTGGAACAGCACAATAAATATCATGGCATAATTAATTATGCTATGGGTAATATTAATTACTACCGAGGCTTCCATTAACCTGAATCGATTTACGACAATGATTTGACTGAAAATCAGGTTATTTTCCAGCACGATAAAGACACAAAACATACAGCTAAATTAGTACACGAATGGTTGAAGCATACAATTTTTGAAGTTTTAAACTTCCCTGCACAATTTTCGGATCTTAATCCGATCGAGCATTTATGGGTTTTGCTTAAGATCCGGCTTAAAAAATATGATAAAGCACCCTCAGGCATGTTAGAACTTTGGGACCAGGTTAAATTAGAATGGGAAAAATTCGGTGCTGATGAGTGTAGAAGGCTCGTAAACTCTATGCCTAATCGTATTCGAGCTGTTTTAAATAGCAAAGGTGGTTGGGCTAATTATTGATATTTTTTGACAAGATCGGACTCAAAAATGGCCAAATAAGTGTCGATCCTTTTATGGCAATTATTTAACTTAATATTTAAATTAAAAATTTATAAACTTGATTTTTAGAAAATTTAGACATCCAGTTTTATATCAAATTAACAAATTTTTTATATTTAGCATATTTTTTTATCAATAAATTCTAAATGGAAATCTTTAAAAACATTTGGTCATTTTTATGAGTCACTGTACGTGAAATGTGAAGAGATAAAATGGCAAAAATGAGTTTAAAAGATAGAGAATTTAAAATAGAAAAAACTAATGTCTTTCGATTTAGACTTTTATTGTTAAAAAGAAACACCAATAAAAGCAACCACAAAAGCAAAAACTGTTTCTTCTCCAAATCACATTATCAATAAAAGGGTAACTATCTAATCAAAAGAAGAATACCAAAACATAAATCAAGAATAAGTGTTATTCCATAGTATCATTTTCCAACTTGTAAACGAATTTAATACTATAAAATCTCTTCATACGAACCTGTTAAATTAAAACAGATAATACCATTAAAAATAAGAGCTTATTATCAAAAGAGGCAATCTATTGTAATGATTAATGTGCTCAAAATAGTTTAGTAAAAATAAGTATTTTACAAAAGACATTAAGTGAGTATTGATACTCTAAAGTGTTTGTTTACTAATATATTAGAGTGTCCAAGAAAATGTGGCGGTAAAAACTTTTTGTTATATCTCAAAAAATACTTTGTAGAAATTGACAAAATCTTAGTATAGTTAAGTGTAGTTCCCCTCATTGTCAATGACACATTTCCAGCGCTCAGGCAGTCTTTTAAAACTAAGATACAGCCCTCAATTCATTCCTTTTAAAATCACCATTTCTAGCCAAGTTTCGAATACCGACAAAATTTCAAACTGCACACCATGAAGCTCACTTTTAAGAGGTCCAAAACATTAATAATCACATGGCGAAATAACAGGAGAATATGGTGGTTGGTACCATTGCTCGATTTTTTTATCTACTAAAAAGTCCTGTAGGAGTTTAACTTTGTGTGGACTCGAATTATCCATCGAAATATAGGCTTAGAAACCCTTTTAGTGCTTAAATATATAGGAATTTTCCCCCTTAAAATCGATTTTAAGCGCTCAGCATTGATGTTTCTTTTTCGCTACACAGATGATAAAAAGCCATACCATTGTAGTCCATTGCTAAAAAAAACATCCTTTTATCTCCATAACGTTTTTTATTGCCATTTGTGGTCCCCTTTTCACCAGGTTCTACCCAGGACATCAGTTGATCCTTCTGTGGCGCCATGTACAAACAACACATGTTTCATCAAAAGTTAGAGTTCTTTTCAGCTTTTCTTTAGTCTTATTATAATTGGATAAGTTAAATATACAAGCCTGAACCCTGTGATCCTTTTGATCTGTGTTCAATTCATTTAGTATATAGCGACCATGTCGCTTACTCAACTTTAGATTATCAGTTAAAATTAGATGCACTAATAATTTGGTGATATTCAAACCCTCGCTAATTAGACTCACACTTACAGCTTTGTTTTCCAATAAAAGTCTTTTAACAGCTTCAATAAGCTCTAGTTTTTCATCTCTTTTTTCAGATGGCCTTCCGCGAGCTTCTTCTATCGATATCTCTCCTTTCTTAAACCCTGATTGCCATCTCTCAACTGTTCTCAGAGACATTGCACTATTACCTAAAGTATCTTTAATTCTTATTGGATTTGAGAAGGGCATTTACTATGTAGAGTTAAATAGTTAATAATTATACGCTGATCTTGAGCACTAAATGATTCAATCAATTTTTCTTTAAAATTCATTTTGAAAAAAACAAAACTGTGTGTATTATTTATAAATAAATTATATCCCTATTATATATAATCAATTTTGGTTTCAATCTGTTACACTTTAAATGAGATGTGGAGAAAAAGTTCACCGCCACATTTTCTTGGACACCCTAATATTAAACAGTCACGCGGTGATTGATTATATTAGTATCAGATGATTCGATAGTATTCAATGTATCTTTTGATACATTTGCCTATTCATAAAAATAAATACTCATCCTTCAGCTTGTGTTAGAAAGTCAAAAATATCGATAAAAATTCAAGTGGACCAGAGGACCGAATTGAAACTTTTCGAGAGATAAAGACATGAAATTTGGCATATAAAAAGCTTTAATCATGCATAACATTTTGGGATAAATAATTTTATTAAAAAGGAAGCTGGTTTTCTAAGGTTCAAAGTCCGAGAATTGAATTGTCAATGAACTGAAATTAAACCCAATCAATTTTTGTAGTAAATTACAAATCATAGTATGAAAAAAATAATTGATATTTTTTGACAAAAATAGGTTCAGATGGTGTGTTTGTATCATAAACTAGGTTTATAAAGATCCTAAATCGATATAAGGTCTTTTTAAAAAGTTATTAAGTTTTTGATGAAATTTCATGTCCCATCACTAATCTATTGATATTAAAATGAAGATTATTGCACATTTAATCATATTTCATATCAACAAATAAATAATTTGAATTTTTGGTGCCAAATGCTGTTTTTAAAGTGGAGATTGGATTTCCCATTTTGGATCGAACAGTTTGGTCAAAAATATCATAATACTGTAGAGCCAAAGAATAGAACAGGAAAAATGCCATTGTTTATGCAATTTTATAATATAAAACGAATTAATTAAAGATCCATCTGTCAAATCCTTGGATTGCAATACGAATTCTTTTGTTTGAGTCCAACTTCTAATATTTAATGCTCGATTTAAAATTCGGCCGTTTCATTTCCGCATATATTATTTTATTTTTAATGTTATAAAGAAATTTATTCTGTGCTATTTATTCCTCACACTTTAGATATGATAACTGTTGCATTTTATAGCAAACTAATTACAAGTCAATTATCTACCAGAACTATCAGTTAGTTCTTTACAATAGACTCTAAAGAAAAATTATTGAATGAGGTTATGAAACCATAAATAGAAATTTTTTATTATATTGAGAGATTTATCACAGAAGATTTTAATAAACAGTAGATTAAATTTATTTGATGGGCAAATAATTCAGTTTTCATTGATTCTTAGCTCCTATAATTTTAAGAAAGAAGAGCTAATTTACTATATTGCAATAAGGACATTTAGACAACCAAACACCGAATACCAATTCCGAGACAGGTGAATTTTTCATCCACTATAAAGTTAAATTACACAATTTACTTCCAATAAACAAAATTTATGATACCATTGACCACAATCGCAGGCTAGATCCAGTCCTTTAGCGGTTTCTTCATCTTTGCTTATTATAGTAGATGAATAACAAATGCCGCAACAAATCTCATTATTAATTGATTGGCTATTCTGAGATGGAACAATGGGAGGATTCGTGAAATGGAATATGTTATTCAAGTTGAGAGAAAACGCAAGCTCATCATTCCTATAATTATTTTAAATTTAAAGTCTGTACCAATTATGATATTTCTTTTGAACCTCATCTTGCACTTCTTTTATCATTTTATTGTTGCCTAATAATGTGAATTTGGGTATCTTCTTAGGAGCTCCAAAATCTATTGTTATTTCCAACGTAACTTGTTCATCTTTAACAAATCAAAAGGATGGATTAATTACTTAGGAAAAGTCTTCTATACGGCATCATTATTATATCCTGATCTTTATATTTTATGGTTGAGTTGTATTTCTTTGGATCAACAACAATGAAGTTTGTATCGATATCTAAGAGCACATCAAGAGCAGGACTAAAACGTAGAAATTCCTATAAAAAATGAAGAAAAAAAAATTTAAACCTTATTTATATAATCTAAAACTTCTTGAATGGTTTTTATAATTGGTACATCAGTATCACTACTTAATGGTGTTTTGATTTCTATCTTTTCATTGTCAAGAGAATATAATATCGAAACTCCAAAAGAAACGGTTTGAGAACTAAAATCAAATACAGAAGGTACGTGAAATTGTAATTAATAGTGACTAAGTGGTCATCAATGTTAATGATTTTTACATCAAGTCGTTTGATTTCTATATATAATTGTTTAATTCTGTTGATCCAAATTTCGTTATTTTTATTGTATGTATTTAGATTAACCTACGAATTAATAAATTAAGTCTACATATTTGGGCGTATATGTGGAATATCCTATTATGTCGCCTTCTTCGTTTATTTCTGTTGGTATTTTATAGATGCTATAAGAATCAAAGTTCATGATCATAATCAAAAACTTCAAATTTGCAGCGAATGATAAACGTATATGTCACAAAAATTTAAATATTGCATTGTTAGTCATAAAAGTGTAATTAAATGCACTATAGCCTATCTTGGCGCTTTTGTAAAACATTAGAAAATATAGTGTCAAATATAGTAATATAAATGTGTTATTTGTACATTAAATATCTTAATTCTCAACAAATAAATACAACCCATTTGTCATAAACAGAAAGTTGGAAACAAAAATCGTAATTGATAATGAGATTCACAAGAATATTCACTTCCATATATGCTATTCGAGAAATATTCAAAAATGGATTTTATAAGAAAATAAATATAGCCATGTAACACCATAATGTATTTATATCGTAAGAATTGGTGCAGGTGCCGGCGGTTCCAGCACTGCATTTTATTTGAGCGAATTATCAAAAGAACATAATATACCTATCAATATTAAAGTTTATGAAAAAGATAGCAGGATGGGTGGAAGAGCATATCCAATATTCATTAAAGGCGAAAAGGTGGAATTAGGAGCAGGGATTATTGTCAAGTACATTTTACGTAATCTAATTTTTATAGAGAAAATTATCTATTACAAGTTTACTGAAAAAGTTTATTAATAGAGTGCGGCAGAGATGTTTGATATCAAATTTAAAACAGGAAAAGATGAAGTCGATTTTGGATTGTATGATGGTGAAAAGATAGTGGCCAGAATGAGTCCAAGTTTAAAAGATAAAGCATACTTTTACTGGAGATATGGATACGCATTTTATCAAGTCATGAATATAGTACGAAAAGTAAAGGAGAGTTTCTTAAATATATATGATATCGGTTTTCCATTTGAAGATATTGATGAATTTCTTGAATATACTCAATTAAATCAACTGATTGGCCATCGAACTTACAGATACTTTAAAAAGAACATTAAAGGGGGCAAGGAGTTCCTTAATGAGGTCCTTCCTGCTATTACTAGGAACATCTATTCTATTGATACAAATTTACATGCTGTAGCAGCTTCGATTGCCTTGATAGGCGGTATTTACTTTTAATCTTATTTTATAGCTGATGGTGGTATGACTACTTCTAAAGGAAATGACCAATTTTTCATCAATTATTTGAAGCATTCGCTAGCGAAAACTTACACAGACACTCCAATCGACAAAATCGAAAAGATAGGAAAACATTATAAATTAGGTCCTAATGTGAATGAGACTTTTGATTTTGTTGTACTAGCTACTCCTTTTGTATCTATTTTTATCTTAACATTTAGCATCTTTCTAATATTTCTTTGGCAAATGTAAGAAACAAGATCCCAAAAATAGAGTACAAAACCGTGAATATAGTTGTTGTAAAGGATATTAGATTGTCATATGAATATTTTGGTCTCAATTCCGAAGATGAACTCCCTAAAACCATTCTCGGGTTTTCAAATAAGACCGCTTATTCAGTGATTGATCAGATAGAAGATGTGACATATATTTCTTTACTTGAAAATATGAGTGACAAGAGAATTCAAGAGATGTTTATCGGTAGTATTAAAGGCAAAATAATCAGAAAAAAGTGGAATGCTTATCCTAAAATGATCAAAAGAGATAGCTATCCACCTATTAAAGTTGATCATAATCTTTATTATGTCAATGCTATGGAGCCTATCATTTCGACTATGGAAACGGAGGTTTTGTCTGGTTGGAATATTGCTAGATTGATTTTTGATGAAATCGATGATGATTGGTTCAAAAAACGTCGTTTTCAGAGTTTTGAATTTCAATAAACTTTCTTTGAATCTTGTTATTATGTATAAAAATTAAACATTTTCATCTTTCTATTTGATTTCTTAAATGTTCTAGACTTTAAGACTCAGAATAAAAAATCTAAACTTTATTTAATCAAAACGCGTTCAATATAATATTTGTATCAATGTATATTTACATTAAAAACTTGATATTTTACTTAATTTTAGGATAGTTATAAACACCGCCTTAATTTTTACTACACGACACTCTACATGTGGGTTTCTAATAAGTAAAGTCCTCAAAAATGCTTCAAATTATACAAAAATATAATAGAATATATGATAATGTTCTTTTGTGATTCCAATTAATTCCTGATAACTTCTCCTATTCAGAAATCTCATACATAGGGCTATACGTCGGTACGGATACGGATATGGATATCTATGGATATGGCATTTTATTTTCGTTCAGATTAGGGTAAACTGGAGTGAATTGTAACATGGGTCAATTGTAGCGTTCAAGTTTTTTTCGAAAACAAAAAGACGATAAACCCCGAAAGTCTTACCAAAAGATCAGTCAATTAAACCGATCAAAACATGATAATATTACTTCTTTCATAATATTATTTAAGGTTTAATTAAAAGGAGCTTGAATTTGTGGCGCCTCTGGATAAACTGAAACACGAACTTAATCGATTTACGGATTCAATGTTGAATATTTCGTAAATGTATTGCGGGTGAAAAGTTGCGTTAAAATATCGAGTTAAAAAATACAATATTTAAAAACATTTTAATGTTGGCTTTTATTAAAGCCTCATTTCTGAAACAGGTTGAAGTCATATGGGGTGAATTGTAACAAATAAATAACTAAAAATCATTCAAAAATATTAATATAGTCAATAAAACTATAGTTTTTTTATTGAATAATATTATTTTTACACTTTAGTAAGAATTGGACCTTCGTTTTTAGGCATTCTATATTTATAGAAAAAATGCCTATAGGTCTCGCCATGTACATTCATCCTTCAGTCTATCAAGTCTTTTCAGATCAAAAAAGGCTAGTCGAATCTTATCAAAAGAATAAGCAGTTTGATAAAATAATTAAACATACATAGAACTCTATCCAAAACTCACAGTCACATTTGGATGACTGACTTGTCAATTTTATTATAATTAAAAATAGGCGCAATTAAATAATACAATTAATAAGGCTTAACCACAATAAAATATTAAATTTTAGAATATGGCGTATAATAAATATATAAACACTATTTTTGGCCAAAAAATAAACTAAATCAAACATACCAAGAGATTAGCAGAGAACAACCACGAGAGGCTCCGAATCCAGGGGTTTATGGGAAACAGCTATAAAGGAATGTGTTAAGGGGGGAGAAAAATTAAGGAAGATTGCAAATTTATATGGACTTTGCCATGTAACACTTACAAGAAAGATTGAACAATTTAAAAGCGAAGGTCATTTAAAAATAGGCTACAACCCGAAAAATAAAGTTTTTTCTAATGAACAAGAGGTAATACTCGAAATTTTTTTGATAAAAAGTTGTGAATTTTTCTATGGATTTTCACTTAAAGATTGTAGAAGATTTGCATTCCAACTGGAAGTTAGATATCAATTAAATTATCCAATAAGTTGGGGAGAGAAGGAGCTTGCAGGACAGGATTGGCTTTATGGATTTATGAATAGACATCCAAAAATATCACTTCGTTCCCCTCAAGCCACAAGCTTAGCTAGAGCATCAAGCTTCAATGCAAGTAACGTAGCTCACTTTTTCTCTAATTTGAAATTTGTGATGGATAAATACAAGTTCCAGCCATAATCAATATTCAACATGGATGAAACAGGTGTGACAACTGTCTAAGCCCCTGGTAAAGTGACAGCTCGCAAAGGAAGCAAGTCAGTTGGTGCTATAACTTCTGGAGAAAGAGGATCACTTGTTACTGAAGCTGTATCAGTGAGCGCTATATGTTACTTTATTCCACCTATGTTTCTATTTCCAAGAATGAGATATAAATCTTCTTTTGTAAAGGATAGTCCATTAGGAAGTACTGGTGTCGCAAATGGTAGTGGGTGGATGCAATCAAGCGATTTCTGTCATTTTTTAGAGCATTTTGTTATTCACACCAGATGTAGCAAATCAACACCTGTTCTTTTGTTGTTAGATAACCACGAATCCCATATTTCAGTAGATACGATTGATTATTGTCGTTCAAATGTAATTGTAATGGTCACATTTTCTCTACAGTGTACTCACAAACTTTAACCATTGGATAGATGTGTGTTTAGAACATTTAAATACAACATCAACATAGCTACTGATAATTGGTTAAAAAATAACCCTGGTAAAATTATGAACATCTATGAAATCCCAAGTATTGTTAAAATTTGTTTCCCGATTGCTGCTCCGAAAAATATACAATTTGGGTTTCGTAGCACTGGTATATGTCCTTTAAATGAAAAAATATTTAATGAAGAAGATTATATGCCTTCATATGTAACCAATCAAATTCTAGAAACCGAATTTATGCCTGATCATACTCACAAAATTGGAATTTTTGACCCAGAAGCTGTTCAACCTATTCCCAAATCTATTCTTAAGCCCAAAACAGATAGAAGAACAAAGAAAGATGTAATTATAACCAGTTCTGCTACGAGAAATGAGGCTATAGAGAAGCTTAAAAGATCTAATGCCAGAAAAGAAGTATGTGAAAAAATGGTAGCATTTTAGAAAAAGGAAAGCGATATAAGAAAGGTAAAAAATTCAATAAATGATTACCTAAGATATATATTTGTTTTATATTTATACAGTTGTCTAAATAATAATAATAAATAAACGCAAATAAATGCAATGTTACATTCCACCCCCTATGTGGCAAATATTGTGGCTGAAAATTTTGATTTAAAAATAGATTTTTCTCCATTTTACATTTTATATTTTATTTATTGGAAATATAAATAAGCTGATTTATAAACTTTATACTATACTATCTTATACATAATTATCTTTATAAATGAATTCATAAATCCAATATTATGCAAGTTTGTTACAATTCACCCCAGTTTACCCTAGTCTATTTTTGATTCTCTTCTTAATTCAACCAAATTTTTAATGAATCTAGATTATTCTCACTCTTGTTCAACCAATTATTTAATAAGTAAAATGGGGACTACTCTTAATGAAAATAAAGTGCCATTTATAATTTCCCTAATTTTAAGCAACACATTTTTAAATCTATCGAATTCCAAAATGGAACATAGTAAAAGCTTTCAATACCTGGATGACAGAGAGCTTTAAGGATAAGATTGGGTTTATATTAGAACTTATAGACATAATGTTTTGTGTTATGGTTATATTTACGGTGTTTTCTATTGGATTTTATAGAGGAAAATTAGTAAATGCATTATAGATTAGATTGACAACAGGGATTTCGATAGCTTTGTTATTCTTAAGCATAAAAAACATGGCAACGATCAATCTTAAAAGAGATATTGGATACTGTTATATATTAGCACTTTTCAGAACATTCTTTACTCTGATGTATTGCTTTTTGATATACTTTATAGCGCTCAATCTACATTTAACTTTTATTACAGGGAAGAAATTCAACTCGAAATGAGAGGTAATATATTGGTTAATTAGTCTAATAATTCCTTTTGTTATAAGCATTATTCTTTACTCATTTAGATTCTTTGGATTCACTAAAGAATTTGATGATTGTTTGCTTGTAGACCATGACAATCATCTCACTATATTGGCATTCAGTATTTCCTATACATTGTCCATCGTGATAATTTTCTCTTATTGTTCATATGTATTTATCATGGCAATTATTACTTATAAAAGAAAATCTGAAGGACTTAATCAGCTCTACCCAACAATGAGAAATCGAAATGTTGTACATAAACTAGATAAATTAAAAAGAAAGATGAAAATAGTAGTATTTAGAGTGTAACATTTCTATTTAATTTATATTTAGTTGTTTATATTGTACATTACCAATACTTTGTCAAGTTATACCCATATTTGATTACTATATGACACCTAAAGGACATGATCCTTCGGATAATGATTATTTGAGTATTTTGGATTTATATAGTTTTGTTTTTCTTAATTTATCAGATATTATTAATTTCTTATTCTTGTTGGATCCTGCTTTCCACAATGCAATCAAAGGTTTGATCAATCCACATAGGGCAGAAGATATGGGATTTAGTGTTGTTTAAGGATTCAACAAACAATGTTGATCAATTGCCTAATTTAATGTTACATAAACATTAAAGAACTTTATTTAAGCAACTAACTGATTTTGATTAAACAAAGAATTTTTATCGAATATCTATAATGGTTATGAGCCCCAGAACTTCAGAGAAAGCAACAATTAACCAATTCAGCATCGACAAACTAACAAGTACAAATTACAGCACATGGAAAGTTAAAGTTAAGATGATTTTAATAAAGGAGAATCTTTGGGATTACATTTCCCAAACAGAAAATGAAAATTTAACGGTACGGCAACAAAGGGATACCGAAACAAAGGCGTTGCAATTTTTAGCAGCAATTACTTTGGCAATTAACGACTCTCAACTAAACAGAATCAAGGATTGTGAAGATGGTAGAATTGCTTGGTACAGATTGGAGGATTATTATGAAAAATCTAGTATAACAAACATCGTATTTCTAGAAAGAGAATTGACTGCGCTAAAACTAACGGATAGAGGTGATGCAGAAAAGCACATTGATGAAGTTGAAACCTTGTGTTCCAAAATTAATGCTTTTGGAGAAACGATCAGCTAACACAGAAAAACATGCATTCTAATACAATCTTTACCTAAAAGCTATGACAGTTTGATTATGGGCTTGGAGGCTAGAGGCGGAGAACTGAATTTCAATTTGGTTAGTAGATTAGTTTCTCAGGAATATCGAAGGAGGGTTAAAAGCGGAAGAATTAGGGAAGATAGCGGAGATAAAGCATTCTTTAACCAAATAAAGAACAAATCAATATCAGAACTTAAGAAAAGGACAAAATGCAATTACTGCAATAAACAAGGTCACTAGTTTCGTGAGTGCAAAAAGAGGTTGAGCGATAATAAAACCAAAGGTACGGCTAACACAGTTACTATTAAAGACTATGGTTTTGCAGTCTTCCCCAAAAACCAATCACATGATCCTAACATATACTTGGATTCGGGAGCTAGCAAACATCTTACTGGCAATTTACAAAAGATATTCAACTACGCAAAAGTAGAACAAAGGTAGAGCTAGCCAATGGAGAAACTTTAAATGTGATAGGAAAAGGGTGTCTAAAGATTAAAGTTGAGCTTGGTGGCATGAAAAGGAGAAAATCATCAATAACGTTTATTATATACTAGAATTGAAGAAGACGTTGATTTCTTTGTCTGTTATCGCAAATAAGAATTTTTATCGAATATCTACAGAATAAGCTAACGATTTTAATTAATCATTTTTTCATCGAATAAATCTTACTTTATACTCCTTTGTTATTTTAAAATATCAAAGTTAAAACTACTTTTGTATAACCATTTAATTATACCATCTGATATAGGCATCAAATTTCTAGAAATAGTTGCTATAAAAATGAAAATATTTCTCAGTTTAATTATAGTATAATATTTAATTTTTTTTGGAACTTGCAGGGTCAATCTATGCAGTCTTTGTTTTTAAAAACTCAAAAGTCTATGGGCTTATTTTTGGAAAATATGACAATATTAGTAAAAGAAACTGAAACTATCAATAGGTCCTACTTTTGAGTAATTTATTTCCAAAATGACTGTTAGGTAAAATAATGGACTTCTTTTCTAGTTTTCTGGTGGTTATTTTCTATTATAGTCGAAAAAAATGTTTCTACGAATACAAATTGGAATAGAAAATGTGAATAAAATAATACAAATCATATATTCCATAAGATTATATAATTTTATTCTACTTTTACCTTTTAAAGCTTATTTTTTACTGTGTAATATTTAATATGTATTCTTCTATAAAGTATAAAACAAAAAATTTATACAATTATCAATAAATAAAACTTATAAAATGTTTATAATTTCATTATAATCTTGCTCTCAAAATTTTCTTGGGAGAGTTTTTAAGAGAAGAATTGCGAGTCTTAGAAAAATTTTATTTATTATAATTAGGACAAACTTTTTGAAGCCTCGGTTATAATTCTAATAGAATTTTAATAAAAAAACAAAATTCGATAATAAATATTGTCGTAAAACGACAAAATATGGGACAATATTTTTGAAACATAATTATATTCTAATTGGTCGAGGAAATTTAGTTTCTTGAATGCATAAAATAGTAAGAATGAAAATAAATTTATGTATTTACTATCCATAAAATATCTCTTAGCTATATTTCTTGCCATTTTAGTTGCTTCCTCAACCTATTTTCACTATGATGCACTAATATTCTAGAATTATAACCGAGGCTTCAAAAATTTTGTTCCATATGGCACAAAATTTTTGAAGAAATCTTAATATTTTGGTTGAAATAAAAAATATATGTATTATTTGGTTGATAAATAAGTATAAGTTATATTTATTTATCAACCAAAGCAGGTTTTTGTGTAATTATTGAAATTTATCAACCAAAATAATAATGTTCTTTCGAGAATTATACTGAATTCTTCAACCAAAATGATTGGTTTCTTTCAAAAATTTTGTCCCATATTTTAATTATTTATTAGCCTTTTTGTCTTCTCTAAAAGAATAGAACTATTGCAAATTTTGTCCCAAATAGTCAAAAAATTATAAAAAGATGCAAAAAAGCTACGTTTTTTGTAAAATGGTATACTTCAGTATCGAATATATAGTAGATATCATCAGCTCAGTTCTTTGTGCATTAGTGATATTAGTCGTGCTTGTGATTGGATTTTATAAGCTAGATTTGGTAAATGCATTATCGATAAGATTGTCAACCAGTATATCAGCCTCCCTATTGGCATTGAGCATAACAGTTATCATCATAAGAGAAACCGAAAAATCAAACCAAACTTGTGCTTTGCCTGCTTTCTTTAGAGCTTTCTTTAGTTTGTTCTATACTTTTTTGGTTGGAGCTATGGCGCTAAATATGCATCTTACATTTGTCCTTGGTAAGAAATATGAGAAAATTTGGGAATTGTATTATTTGGGGATATCTTTTTTATGTTCTTTTATACCTACAATCATTTTTTACTACTTGGGTAGGTTTGGACATGCTGAAAAACTTGGAACTTGCTTACTTAAAGAGATAACAACTACTAATACTATGATTATGTTTACTATACTGTATACCATACCAATTGGTATCATTTCTATTTATTGTACTTATGTCGTGGTCATTTCTTTTATAGCTTATTTCAAGAAAGCAGATGGATTAGATAAGCTCAAATTAACTTTAAGAAAAGAAGACAGAATAAAGATCGACAAAATCAAAATCAAGATGAGAACAATATTAACCAGAGTGTAACCCCAAAAATTATTAATTTTTTAGTTGTTTATATTCATTACTTCCTATTCTTTGTCAAATTGTCCCAATCACTAGTTATTATATTAATAGGACCTCCTATTATATAAGTAAAAATAAGGTTAATATAAATGTGTTCGGTGGCTATAGTCTTATCTTTCTTCACGCCGTTGGCATTATCAATTTTCTGCTTTTCTTGTTAGATCCAGCCTTTCACAATGCAGTTAAAGGTTTTTTAGGGTCAGGAACATCTGATAAAGCAAGTGACTTTTATTAGAAGTTCGTTTAGTGTCGGACTCATAGGCTTTATTTTTATAAATCTTATTTTAAAGTATGAGTTACGAAATGAAACCATTATTTTTAAAAAGAGTACAAATACTACAAAATCAAAATATTTATTATATAAAAAACCAGAGATCAAAGATTTCTCTATATAATTAGTTAAATCAACACTGGAAAATTCATAATCACTGAAAACTTTTCTCTAGTCCAATTTCGAAGAAATCAAGACTAAAGACGTCAATATACACAACAAAGAAAGTCTACTTGAAAGAACCTTATGCTGATAAACTAGGTGCGTAACCAGATTGAAATTTTGGGATAGGAAAAACTCAATTCCTTATTTATAAAAATCCATATTAATTACCCTTGCGGATCGAGGTGTTCATGGCTGCGGCTATTTGTGGTTAGTCACAGCTAGCTTTTTAGCTGCAGCTAACCACAAATAGCCGCAGCCGTGAATACCTCTACGGTTGATTGTTTATCATTGGAAAAGTTTTTAAAAAATAATATAATAAAAAACTTTTCAAATTTAATGAGAGCCGGCTAAGCATACAGTTTTTCGGCACTCATTGTTTTACTTTGAGCGAAAACAAGTAGATTTCGAATGAAAAAAGATCTTTTTACTAGTTTGATCCTATTAGTATCGACTTCAATACGTTTTTTATAAATATGGCTCTTTATTTTCCTTCAGAGTAGCCCCTTTTTGCTTCTTTGCTTAATTTAACCAAATTTATAATGAATTTAGATTATTCTCACTCTTAATCAACCAATTATTTAATAAGTAAAATAGGGACTACTCTGAAGGAAAATAAAGAGCTATATTACTAAAATCGAGAATTAGTGTGTGTGTGTATGTGACCCTCAATAACACTAAGAGGATTAAAGATAATAACATGAAAATTATACCAAAAGATAGATAATTTCCTAGAGAGTGTCTTAGGCAATATTAGATTTTAAAATCTTTTATTTTAAAATAAATAAATAGCTTTTTAGGTCAATTTTTGGACAAAAAAGGCATTTTGACGTGAGATTTTTCCTTTATCAATTAAATCCATCATATTTGTATATTAATAAACAAATCAAATAAACATTTTGAAAAGTATAAATACCATCTAAAAATCAATATAATATAAACTATCTAGTTAATATTTTTTTGAATTTTTTATAGAAATATAACAATGCCAAAATCAAAAAACAATTTATCAAGAAATGCAAAGAAGTTAGAGAAGAAACGAAACTCAAGAAGCTAATTTAAGAAGATCTTCTAATTCAAGTTCTATGGCTATCTCAAGGGTGTTTGAGACAGAAGAAGAATAAAATATAAGGAGGTATATTAATGCAAATAGTATGGCTGTCTCAAGGATGTTTGAAACAGAAGAAGCTGGTTTTAGAAGATCTTCTAATGCAGCTTCTATGGCATATGCTAGGATGTCTGAGACCGTTGAAGAAAGAAGTCAAAGAATTCAAAGCATCTTGAATTTTAGGCAACTGTATATTAATAGAAGAATGAATAATACAATGTAAATGGATTGGATAAAAAAGGAGAGGAATTTATAGCAAATGTTCATTAGTTATGTGAGATGTCAGAATTAGGTATCTATTGTAGATCTAAAAATTTTAAAGATGAAGCAGCTAGAGATGGATATAATTATTGCTGTAAAAAAGAAAAAGTCAAACTTCAAGTTTTATAGAATTTCCTGATATAATAAGAAGTTTATTGACTGGCACTAATCAAGAATCAAAAAACTTCAAAGAAAATATTAGAAATTATAATAGTGCATTGTCTTTTGCTTCATTTGGTGCTCTAAAACTTGATTCTATGAATATTACTGGATATGGGCCATATTGCTTTAGAATTCATGGTCAAGTATATCATATTACTTCTTCTTTATATCCAGAAAATGGCAGCAATCCAAGATATGCTCAGCTATATATACTTGATCCAGATGAGGTTACTAATCATAGAATGAATATGGCCTATAATTCTAAGTGTAGTATAGTAATTATGTCTCAGCTTACAGCTTGATGTTGCAAGTAAATGAACTTGCCAGATGCTACAAAATGATACATCAAGTTGGACAAGAGGTAAATAATGGTAATGTTGCACCCAATCTCCTTTTATCTATAGTAAAAAATAGTCATGCTGATCAAAGAAGATACAATTTACCTACAAATAATGAAATAGTCGTGGTTTTTAGAATGCAAATGGTGAACCTCCTCATAATAGAGATATTAAAGTATATAAAAAGAATTCTAATGAGACACAGCAGATAAATCTTTTGAATTCTAAGCTAGATTCTATGTTTTATACAATCCTATTTCCATATGGACAAGGTGGATGGCATAAAGACTTGGTAAGCATTAATGGCTCTGGTCAGAAAATTACTCATATGGCTTATTACTCCTATCTTCTTGCTATACGTGATGAAATTTGGACACCTTATCTATATGCTAGAAAGCTTACTCAGCAGTTTATTATTGATGCATATACTAAAATGGAGGCAAATAATCTTTACTTTATAAAGGATAATCAAGAAAGTTTTAGAACAGAGCTTTATAAAGGATTAAAGGATCGATTGGCTAATTATGGTAGAGATAGAGGTGCAAAGTTAGGAAAAATATTCATATTACACTCTACATTTCCGGGAAGTCGAAGGAATATGAATTAAAGGTATCAAGATTCCATGTCAATAGTGAGATCATTAGGCAAACCTGATATCTTTATCACCATGACCTGTAATCCTAAATGGAGAGAAATTCAAGAAAATTTAAGAGTACAGAGCGTAGAAAATAGACCAGATTTAGTAGTCAAGGTATTCAATTTAAAGAGAAAAGAGCTAATGAAAAGAATAATAAAGGATTCTATATTTGGCAAAGTAGCTGGCTATGTTTATACTATATAATATCAAAAACGTGGATTAACACACATTCATATGCTTCCAATGCTACAAGAGGAAGATAAACTAAGAGATCGTGAAGCTATTGACCAAGTTATTTGGGCAGAAATTCCTGACAAGTCCGTATAGCCTTCATTGTATGAAAAGGTAACTAAACATATGACCCATGGACCGTGTTATCAAAAAAATAACTTATCTATAAAATAACCTTGCTCTAAAGATTCTGGTATATGCTCTAAAGACTTTCCTAAAGAATATCAAGATGAAACATTAGTGAACATTAAAGGGTTTCCTAAGTATCAAAGAAGAAGAACTGAAGAATCCCATATTGTAAGGGGTAATTTTATAGACAACAGCTGGGTTGTTCCTTATAATCCTGTGCTTTTAGAAGAATTCAACTGCCATATAAATGTTGAATGTTGCAAATCTGTCAAATGCGTTAAGTATATATACAAATGATATGATTGTGCAAATATGCACATACAAAGAGCAGATACCGAAGAAATGCAGTATGATGAGATTAAGTCGCATTTAAATGCAAGATATGTGAGTGCTCTTGAAGCTATTTGGAGGATAAATAGCTATAAAATTTTTGATCAATCACATTTATAATTCGTCTGGCAGCGCATCTTCCTGATGAACAAGCTGTATACTTTCTTGAAGGTGATGAAGAAGAAACAAGAAATCCACCTTAACAGCTTGGTTTGATTATAATCAAAGATCATCTGAAGCTAAATATTTAACATACGTGGAGTTTTCTTATAAATATGTCCTCAATAAAAAAGAAAGGGCTTGGGAAACAAGAAAATTAAAGGCAGATAAAGTAATTCAAAGAATATATACAGTAAGAATTTTGGATAGAGAAAGATACTTTCTTAGACTTCTACTTCTTAATGTTAAAGGTGCCAAATAATTTAAATATTTGAGAACAGTTAGAAAGCTGATAAATAATAGAACTGAATTAGTAGTTAAAAATACATTCAAAGAAGCAGCTATAGAATTAAAGTTGGTACAAAATGATAATGTATGGGATGGAATTTTAAACGAAGCTTCAGAATCAAACTTTCTATGTCAAATGAGACAACTTTTGCACTAATATGTGTATTTGGAAATCCTTTAAATGTAAATAGTTTATGGGAAAAGTATAAAGAAGATATGATTGAAGATTTTGTTAATATTAATATAGAAGATCCTACCAATCAAGCATTAACTGAAATTCTAAATTATTTGAAAATACATGATACTAATTGTCAAAATTTTGGCCTACCAACTCCTTATGAATGTAGCAATATCTCTGAAGAATATGATATAAATTTAGAGAGACAAAGATTAGAAACATTGCTTCCTTCTTTGTATAATGAGCAAAGAACTATTTATGATTTGGTTATTAATGCAGTTCTTAATCCTTTAGAGTTAAATAGATATTTCTTTGTAGATGGTTTTGCTGGAAGTGGGAAAACTCATTTATTTAATACAATAATAGCATCTATAAAATCTCAAGGTTTGTGTGTATTTTCATGTGCACCTACAGGCATATATGCTACTTTAATTGCTGGAGGAAGAACATATTCCTTATTTGGTCTACCAGTACCTCTTACAGAAGATTCTGTCCTTCTACAGATTCTAAACAGATCATAGAATTAAAAAAGCAAGTTTAATAACCTGGAATGAAGTAAGTATGACATTTGGATGTGTATTAACAGCTGTTGACCGCCTATTAAAAGAAAAATGAATGATAATATACCATATGGTGGTAAAGTAATGCTTTTTGCAGGTGATTTTAGGCAAAACTTACCAGTTGTTCCACATGTTCACAGAGCTGTTATTGTAAAATCTACAGTTAAATGAAATCCTTTATGGTCATATGTTAAAGAAATTAAATTAACTAGAAATATGCGTACAGGTCCAGAAAGAGAATTTGGTGATTATGTTCTTCAACTAAGAAATGGCCTTATATGAAACAATGATGGATTTGGTGATGATACAATTGAAATACCTGAAGATTTGATATGTAATGGTTCATTGATTGAAAGTATCTTTGGTAGCTTTATCAATTTTGATGATATTGTTGAAAATCCTGATAGAGCAATACTCTGTCCTAAAAATGAAAAAACATTTAAAATTAATGACAAAGTTTTGAATTTAATTAAAGAACTATTATCTGTGTATTTATCCATTGATTGTATTCCAGAAAGTAATGAACAAGATAACATGAACTTTCCTATAGAGTTTCTTAATTCTCAAACACCTACAGGTATGCTTTCACATAAGTTAAGGCTTAAAAAGGGTTTTTTAATAATGCTTCTTAGAAATATAAATATTAAACAAGGTCTTTATAATGGTACAAGATTAATAGTTAGTGATTTAAAGCCTAATCTTATTTTAGCAAAAGTATTAACTGGACCAGCAAGAGGTCAAATAGTATTTATTCCTAGAATAATATTGAAGCCTTCTAATAGTGATTTACCATTTATACTTGAAAGGAAGCAATTTCCTATTAGAGTAGCATTTGCCATAGCAATTAATAAATCACAAGGCCAAACTCTTAAGAATGTTGGTATATATTTTCCTAAACCAGTCTTTTCACATGGCCAGCTTTATGTCGTTTATTCAAGAGCAATTTCAAGAAATAAAATCAAAGTACAGATAATAAACAGTCGAAATCAAGGAACTCTTAAGGATAGAAACTCTAAAGTATACACCAAAAATATAGTATATCACGAGGTTTTAAATTAAATTATTTTTACAAAACAAGGTTTGTCTAAACTATATAATAAAAAACTTGAAGTTTTGAAAGCAATTATATTATAAATACAAATTTTATGGTTTTATAAATGTAAAAGTCATTAAAATAATCGTAACTAAATAAATTAAACTATATTTTTAATAATAAATATGTAACTATTGAAAAAATTGAAAATTTACTTATTAATTTGTTACAAAAAATAATAATTCCAAATCTTAATGTATTTTTAACAATAAAAATATCATATCTTTGTTATTATACTTTTCTGCCAGTTCGAAAGAACGGCCCTATATACTTGTATATTCGAATTTTTAGTGATTTAAATGATTGGTTTTATCTGATCATTATGATTTCTCGATAAAATTATTTGTCATGATCAAAGTTATCGAGTTTAATCATAAAGATAAACCATTTTGGAATGAATACACGTTCTTATTTTTGTAATAAATGGAATACAGGTTTATTCACTAATATAAATAAAATTATTGATTAATATAACGTATAATAATTTCTGTTTTAAATAGTATATATTGTTTATTTTTTATAAATACTATGGGAAAAAGTTCAAAATAACAGCTTATTTAATCAAATAAAATCCTGTCTTGCAAGAGCCTTTTCAATAAATCTCCTCATATTTCTAAAATATCCTTGTAAATCACTTGTATCATTATCAAATATACTTCTTATTCTTTCTTTTAATGAAGTATTGTTTCGTGGAGTATCATGCTAATTAGTAAAAGTAGCTTTAAGATGAGCAAAGTACTCCTCAATATGACTTAGTTAGGGAGAATAAGGAGGAATGAAACGGTAACAACTACTTTTTCATCTAAAAGAAGTTTAACATCTTCTGCATGATGGAATCTACAATTGTCCATCAAAAGAATATCTCTTGGATTGTTTAAAAAATGAAGACTTTATTTTTTGATTAATAAACTCAATCAAAGATTCAGTATTAAATGCTCCTTCCTTAATTGCATATGCTATAACACTACTATATTTTATGGCAACCATCACACTTAAATGACGTCCACGATTTCCTTTTACAATTTTTGTTGCCTCTACATTTCTAGGGGAGTATCCAAAAAATTTTACCAAATGAAGGTTAAATCCTGTTTCATCTAATACATCTAAATTATTATCAGCAAAATGTTGCACTTCTCTTGAGTAATTCTGTCTTAAATCTAAATTCCTTCCAGAATTACGCTCTTAGAAATTTTAACCTGTCTTTTTCTGGTGTAATCCGTTTTTTTAAAAAGACGAAAAATCGTTGGCTGACTTTTTCTTACATTTTTTCCCCATAATTGATCTGAAAGTTCTTTCTGTGTAAAATTGGAGTCACGAGCTAGAACTTGTGAGATTACAGCTTTTTCATCTGCAAATAAAGATTCTTTCTATCTTTCTTAGCACTCAAAATTTGTTGATTTGTTAATCCTTCCGATATTTTATGAACTTAATTACATGCAGTATTAACAGTAATATATTAATTTACTGCTATTTCTTTTACTGTTTTATGATTTTCTATACTCCTTCTAATTCGATTTAAAGTTTCTAAAGTAATTGTTTTTCTTTGTTTCCTTCTTCTTTTATTAGCAGTTGTTTCTACATGTTGATCTTGAGTCATTAAAAAGGGAGAAAAAAATGAACACTTAACTATCATTATTTATATTAATGAATAATTTTATTTACATTACAGGGCTACCAGTAGTTATAAAAATTTTATAAAAAGTTATAAATAATTTACCAAGAGTTATAAATACATTATTAGGAGTTATATGGAATATAAAGAAAGTTAATATTATTGTCTAAATATTTAAAAAATATGTTACAGGGCTACCACTAGTTATAATAAAATTATTACTAATTCAAAAGAAATTATTTTTGGTTATAAAAAATGTATTTTTTGTTATAAATAAATTATTAGCCATTATAAGGAAAATAAAATCAATATTTTTCGCGATAATGAAGAAAATCAAAATATAGTTTATTTAATCAAAAATACTTCCAGTAAAAGCAAGATCAAGATAGTGCTGCATATGGTCATAATACCTACTAATTATTATACTAGTATCATTATTTATATCTTCCATTACTTCGAACATATTAGTTTGAATTTCAGTAGAATTTGTAGCTCTTGATCTTTTTTGGTGATACCTAATTTTAATTAAAGAAAATACCTCCTCGATAGGGTTCAACTGGGGATAATACGGTGGTAAAAAGAGTACATTGAAGTTTCTAGAAGTCAGGTAAGATAACATGCGCGGATTTTTATGAATCCGGCAATTGTCCATGACAATATAATTGTCTGTTCGTATAAATGCATGGTAAATACACTGTAAAATAAAACCAAAAAACGCATCACTATTAAAAGCACCTTCAACTGAGAAATAATTCAAAATAGTATTGTTGTTGATAAGCACTAAAAAGGATACATTTTTTCCTTTGTTAGAATTCACAATTGATGTATAAAGAGTGTTTTTAGGGCTATACCCAAAACGAGCAGTGGTATGGAGATTTACACCGGTTTCATGTAAGAAGCATAACCGATTTACAGGAATAGTTCTTATATTTATAGAGTATGCTTTTCTTTGAGCAATAACATTCGGTTCAATTGTCTATGTGCTATCTTTTTGACTCTTTTTCTAGTTAAATCTAATTTTTTAAGTGTTTTTGATACTGTGGATTGACTTATATGAATGTTATTGCTTGCCATTCTTTGTAATATACCATTTTGGGTGTAACATGGGTCATGCTGTATAGTTTGCCCAACTCCTTGCAAAAATTCCATGATCTCAAACTTTTTTGGACCAGGAAGTTTTTTTGAGTTTGCTACTAACTCTTCATTCATGTCATTGTCTTTCAAATCTGTTATTATTTTATACACTGCGGACGCTGATAAATTTGAATCTAATGCTATTTCATTTATTTTGACAACTCGTAAATAAAGACTTTTTACTAATACAATATCAGAAATTAAGACGGATTTTCTTGTTCACTAGTATTCTCACTATTTTGGTATCTGGTAGTCTGAATTATTGAATTTGATAAATCAGCATCATTTGTATTGAAATTAGAGATGCTAAAATCGTTATTAGTATTCTTTTAGGATAGATAGCATTGAATTGATTTTTGTTACATTATATACATTTAATTAAGGTATTTTTGTTTATTTAATCGGATATTTAAAAATTTCCTTATAATGGCTAATAATTTTTTTATAATTAGAGGTAGTCCTGTAAATAAAAATTTTTTGTAAAGGATAATTTAAATAAAAAAAACTTAATCAATTTTATACTGACTTGAAGCCACACCTAGATTAATTCCCTGTTTGGTAATTAGCTACACAATCAATAGTGGAAACATCGGAATTATAGATTATATTTCTCCTATTGACAAAATAGTAGATTATATTGCAAATTAATACTATTAATGAAACTTTAATCAATTAAGCTAACTTACAATGATGTTCAATCAACATGCATTTTTATATTAATAAACTTATTTTTAAACAAAATTTCAGAGAATTTTTGACAGTTTTTCTTGGCTTTCTTTTGAGATATAATTGAAAGTGGAGTTTCTATTAATAAATTCTCTGAAATTTTGTTTAAAAATAAGTTTATTAATATAAAAATGCATGTTGATTGAGCATCATTGTAAATTAGGTTATTGATTAAAGTTTCATTAATAGTATTAATTTGTAATATAATCTACTATTTTTTAATTATTTATACAATAATATTAACTTTCTTTATTTTCCATATAACTCCTAATAATGTATTTATAACTCTTGATAAATTATTTATAACTTTTAGTAAATTATTTATAACTTGGTAAAATTTTTAAAACTACTGGTAGCCCTGTAATGAAAACAACCAAGAATATGGATTTTTAATTCAAAAGAGAAAATGGTTTATTAAATATTTAAAGTCCCTTTTCACATTCGTTAACACTTTTAGCGTCTCTAGAAACCAAATAAAAACTGTAAGATACTCTGCCACGAAGGTATCCTCTTCCATTGACAGAAGGTAATATAGGTATATCTCCATTGCCGATCGCAGGACTGATAAAGGATTGTAAACCTGGCAGACTTATATTTTCTATATATATATTAAAAAATTAAAGATATACCTAAGTTATTTCGTTCTTCATCAGAATTGTTAAGGATGTCACCAAAACCGGCATTTTTTCTACGGGGTCGGTCTTTTTCCGTGGTTTCATTGTTGAGAATGCTGTTAATAGAGAATCCAGAATTCTGTCTTTCTCTGGTAGAAGGCTCTCCATAATAAGAAGACGAAGGTGAAATAGAATCTTCAATATCAACCGAATCATTAGTATCATCATCATCGTCGCGGTGTTTTCTTCTAAAAATTTTTATTTTAAAGAGGTTTACTTGCTCCCTCCGCCTTTAGTAGTTCTAGAATCTTGTCTAACTCTTATCTTTAAAC
Source organism: Holacanthella duospinosa (assembly GCA_002738285.1). NCBI lineage: Eukaryota > Metazoa > Arthropoda > Collembola > Poduromorpha > Neanuridae > Holacanthella > Holacanthella duospinosa. Next base: position 3,710 of record NIPM01000768.1, on the reverse strand, counting down.
CTTTAGAAGCATAGTATTTGGAAAGATCAGTAGACTCTATAATATATCAATTATTGATGAAAAACCTCCTAATCCTGGAAAGGTTTTTGCCATAAAAACGTCGAATGTATCCGAATAAATTTCCATTCTAAAATAAACCATCTCACTGAGCAAATAAGAAATTATGGAATTTACTTTTTGATTTCAAATAAGCAAAACTTGAACCTATAAGCGCCTTCAGATCTTATTGACAAATCTGAGAATGAAAATACACCTGCTTCGAAATTAATTGGATCTTTAATCATGAAGACAGAAGAAACTTGACACCCAACTAACAAATTTTCTTTAGATTCTCTATGAACCTTAACTAATTCATTATTGGTATCAGTTAATGAAGCAAAGAGAAAGAAGTATGGATTTTCATTCAAAACTCTACAGATTAATGTGGATAAGAAAACCTTTGAGTAATTTCTTCCTTTCTCTGATTGAATGCCATTAGCTTTATAATTGGTGGTGGATCCACGGGTCTTCTTTCAACTAGAAACAGATTAGTATTAAAAATGGAGATACCTCTAACTCCAGTACCACATAATCTTGCTTTATCAGGCTGTTGTTGGATTTCCAACTCATAGCTAAAATATCAAATATGGAAAGATACGTTATAATTTCTTCGCCTTGATTCATTCTATAAAAATTTTTATTTGTTTGGTGACTTTAAATGACTCTTTATTTTCGTTCAGAGTAGTCCCTTTTTGGTTCTTTGCTTAACTCAACCAAATTTTTAATGAATCTAGATTATTCTCACTCTTGTTCAACCAATTGTTTAATAAGTAAAATGGGGACTACTCTGAACGAAAATAAAGTGCCAAATAAAAAAATTGGATATCGAGGTTCCACTTTTCAAAGAATCACCAAAATCAAATTTGGTTTAGTTCAAGAATCCTTTATATACCATATTTGGAGGTTTTCAAAAACTATTTAATATTTATCTACTCCTTGTACTAGTCGAAAAGCATAAATATGTATTCATTTTGTCAACAAAATGGAATCATTATATTTCACATCTTTGGATACCCATTGTGCTATTTCAAAAAACCATTTCAAATACAAATGAAGATACTTTTACTAAAAGGGTGAAATACTTGGCTATTAGGGGGATATTTAACCAAAGCCTTGAAATACCTTCAATATTTGAGATTCAGGGGTAACCCAAGAACATGTTTTAATTTGTGACAAATGGATTTAATCTAAACAAGTTGAAACGTCTCTAAAGTCGGGAATAAACGATTTATAGCTAAATGTATTATTTTGCTTGTTGTTTTGGAAGGGGTCTATCTACATCAGAGATGTCCAGATTTAAGGGTGTTAATCATAAACCCTATAATTGTAACTTCAAAATCAAAGGTTGCCAATATCTATATTAATAAAATCGAGAATTAGTGTGTGTATGTGACCCTCAATAACACTAAGAGGATTAAAGATAATAACATTAAAATTATACCAAAAGATAGTGAATTTCCTAGAGAGTGTCTTAGGCTATATCTTCTCTACATTGAGTAAATAAGGTTTTAGTAAATTTGAACGTGTCATTTTTATTCTTAATTTATTTCAACCAAAACACTTATAGAATTTGAAAATGAAGAAAAAAAATTTCATAAACATAAACAAAAACATTTAAACTTAATTTATAAGAAAAGGATTCAAGTATCTTAAAAAGAATTTAATATTGTTAGAGAAAATTAAAAGAAGATATCAATAAGTTTTTTAATTTTTATATATATTTGGTAAATCTTTAAATTATCAATCTTAAACAATTAGATTATAATAAAAGATAAATTATATATAATCATCAATGATATTTATGTTTAGAAATACAATTTTGAATCTATACAAGTTATTTAACTTTCTTTAAATTATCAATGTTAAACAATTAGATTATAATAAAAGATAAATTATATATGGGAGTTTATTTTTGTTTAGAACAGTTTTTAAAACCGGAAATTAAAGATATAACCCCATTTAAGATGAAAATAATGCAATGCAAAATTCATTTAAAATTGGTTGAATTAAGACTGATATTTTGATGATTAATCTCCTGTTTAAGGTCACTAAACAAAGCATTACCTATTTTGGATCAAATTACGGCTGTAATTGAATTAAAAATTGAAAATAACTTAATATTTCGTTTTAATTATCATGAACTCAATATTAAAAAACAAGGACAGATAAAATAAAATAAAAACATATTAAAATCAAAATTGTTCGATTGAATTTTTAGATTTAAATATTATTCCTGTTTTTGTTACAGAATTTCGACTTTTCGCCATAATTTAATTAATCTGAGTTATTGATAAACTCAAAGTCGATAAATTTCATTTAGGGCTATTTTTTGATCAAGTTTTTCAAAATTATTGAAAAATTAACATGAGAAATTTAAAAATAAATAAAAGAATCACTTTAATTTATATAAAAAGATTTATGAAATTCATGTTTAACTTATAGCTTTAACGAGTAATTAAGGGGTAATACCCCTGGGAGAAATCCAATATTCTCAAAAAATTTCAACCAAAAATCTCAACTCTGCTTCATAAATTCCTCTGAAACGTACTCTTCTGAGATGTTTTTTCAGGGAAAATAGTTCCCGACGCCATTTTTTTTCTTGGTCAATCTTCAAACGACACGTCCACTAGCGGGTTTATGACTTCTCAAATTTTCCAAGTTTTTTCAACCAATTTCTCCGACTTTGCTCGGAAACTAAAGCTTTGAAGTTTCCACACCCCACCTAACAGTTTTTTTTGATTAGATCACGGAGAGCGGTACCAACCGAGGTCGACAAGGTGATCAGATTACGGGGAGAAGTATAGCAGCCCCCAGTCAACGCTATACTCCTTGGATTACCAATCTTCCCACATTTAGGTTTTGATCACCACCCTTTTTACCCATGATCTTTAATTGGAGGAGGAAATCGCCCAACCATTATCTGGTTTCAGTTTAGGGGCGTATTTGTTTTCTCTCCTCTCTCTGGAGCAGAACACCTTACGCCCCAGCCTACGATGATTTGACCCCTGTAATGTAGATACCGAAATTCCATAAATGGTACCTGAGTCGGCGTAGAGGGACATGTATTGCTTAGCATCCTTTATGCGGAGCTTTTGTACCAGGTCCTCTCTACCAGGGTCCTCGTAGATCTCAAAGTGGCATCGGTATCAGCCTCTAAGAAAAACTCCTAGAAACAGTAAGTCACAAGGTATATTGAATCCACATGATTCTTTCTTTCGAAGTCGTCAAAGACTTTATGCAGAAGTCCGAAGTGCCCGTTTATATCTGACTTTCCGTGACATTCTGCAAAGAAGTTCTGGGAGGTGAAGTAATTCTTAGTAGGTAGCACCAAGAGTATATTACTCCTTAATTCCTCGGATCTAAAATGGCCTGCATTATCTGACCAGAAATTTATTTTAGAGAAACTTCTCAGCTTTGCCTCCTCCAGTTTCCTGAGGCAGCTCTTGACATAGTGGGAATCATGACTAATAACTTCTAAGGGGTAGTTATAGTAGCTCCTCTTTATTTCTCCCGCTATTTTATAGATGACACAGAAGCCGAAACAAGATACAGAAGATTTGTTGTAGTATGCTTGGGATATTTCCACAGGTCCCCCACTGATCTTGAAGTTCTGTTTGAAATCCATGACTACCACGCACTCATCATGCTCCAAGTTCTCTAGTCTTTGTCTA
>NIPM01000767.1:40353-53213 GCA_002738285.1 Holacanthella duospinosa | reverse complement strand
CAACCCGGATTAGAAACTACACTTAGAACCGACGCATCCACGGTTGGCATCGCGGGCACTCTGGCACAGATCCACAACGACATAAAAAGACCGGTAGCATTCGTCAGCTGAGCCCTTACACCAAACGAAGACAAATGGACTACAACGGAACTCGTGTAATTGGCCATCTTATACTCCCTCACTAAACTTCGCCAATTCACCCATGGGCATAAAATTAAAATCTTCATATATCACCATGCCCTCTGCTAGATCTTAAGAGCCAAAAAAACATGAACTAAGTCCCAAGCCAGACAGAATGCCATCCAAACTATCCGAATTCATCATAGATGGTATTCATTACGTCATAGGAAACCAAAACCACGTACAGGATGCCATGTCACTTTGCCCAGTACCACATGACATAAAAAACACCCCATCGTTATACGAAGAGGACGACGATATACTACCAATCCTCTCCATACTGCTCACCCAAATCACATCAGAACAGCTAAATGACCCTGACATTAGAAAAATTTATGAGAAACTAGAACAAAAAGACCCTACGATCAGCAAAAGTTTATCACAGATGACACTTTAGTATACCATGCCAATAATGTCGGGAAACCACAGCTCTACATACCAACAACAATGTAACCAGATATCCTTCACTCATCACACGACGACCCTGTCAGCGGTCACCTAGGTTTTCATCGCACTTACCATAAAATAAAACTAAGGTACTTTTAGAAAACAATGAAGCAAGGCATTTTCGTATACATCTCATCTTGCCACACTTTTCAAGCTCAAAAAATACCCCGAAGAAAAGTTTTTGGCCACATGCAATTCATCACAGTACCCATAGAACCATTTGCGTAAATTCAAATCGACGTAATGGGACCTTTTACTAGAACTACCACACAAAAAACATATGTCGTGACAACAATATGTTACATCACAAAATGGATTGAAGCTACAGCTATCAAAGAATCAGCCACAGAAGAAATTGCTAAATTCATCATTGAACTTATTATCTGCCCACTTGGCTGTCTCCGTACAATTCAGTCCGATAGAGGTACAACATTCACTAGTGACCTATTCCGGCTACACTACAACTTCCTCAGTATCAATCATCACATGAGTACAGCCTACCATCCGGAATCACAGGGGCTAGTCTAACGTTCTCACAACACACTCACAGATTGTATGGCTATGTACAGCAGCAATCAAAAAGATTGGGACACGTTTCTCCCACACATCATATTCGCCTACAATACCTCAGTACAAAAAACGATCAGAACTACTCCATTTTACCTAGTATAGGGAAAAGAGCTACACTTCCTTTAGAAGCCCAAATCCCTACAATCCAACCATATACCACCATGAATAACCTCATCAAACATGTTCAAACAGCAAGATGTATAGCTAAAGAATTTATCGAAAAAAAAACAGATTCGCTATGCCTAGAAACTCAACCAGAAGAGAATCACATATGAATTCCTACCTAACGACCAAGTCATGATTAGGAAATTCATCAAAAAAAAGGACTGTCCAGTAAACTACTATATCACTTCCACGAACCCTATACAGTAATAGAAAAATTACCGAAACAAATTATATTGTAGAAGGCACAGGAAGTGCAGAGCAACTGTACACATCAATAAAATGAAAGCCTACACAACAAGGGAGCATACCGGAAGAATCGATCCCACAAAGGATGGAATTTTACAACCCCACCGGCAACAAGGAACATTACGAAACTGCACAAGAGTCAGCAGAAAAATCCAGTAATTATTCATTCTTCAAACGACAATACACAAACCCCTCACCCATTAAGAATAAAAGCACCAATCTTAGCCACAAGAAATCACCAATCACAACCAAGCTACAACCTCCGACGAAGGAACAACAATCACTCTAAAGCATAACCAACACAATCTCCCTCATCATCCAACCAACATTCCACATCAACACTCCATAATAACACCAACATGAACCCAGTCCGACTTAAGACCATTGAAGGATACCTCAACACCATCAAAACCGACACCAGTGACATCTATGCACTCACCACAAACGGCGATTGGACCAACCCACTGGAGAGTATAATACTCAAAACAAACTCTATCCATCAAGGAATCTACGAAATCACGCACCACATCAAAAAACACAAAGAAAAACTTATACAGAACTAACAGCCAGCAACACCATACCATAACAGCACAAATCAGATGCACTGAGACATCATCATCCATGCTAAAATCAACACGTTGAAAATCCGAAAAGAACTTCACAAAATACCAAACAAAACCGCCATAAAAATAGCGCAATGGGTCACCCAAAAAGACAGAGGACTGCAGCCTCCCCAATGGACCACACACCCCTCACCGCAAAACAATAAAATATATCACCATGATGGCACTCTATTTACTGCTACTCACATCGACCAGTTGCACCTACGCACAAGACATACAAGTAAGCCTTTCGAAAGGCGCACATATCAAGCAAATCAACGGAAGCCACGCATATGACGCCAGTATCCCCCTACTCTATGAATTTAACATATCCCCGGATCCCGTGTTGGTAATCACTATTAGAGAAAGGACAGAGTTTCAGACGATCACAAACGACGCATTAGAACGTACACTCTCATTTAAAGCAACCAGCATCCTAGAAACTGAACCCCGAACAAACTCCGTTAGAAATAAGAGAAGCCTTGACTTTATCGCAGAAGGATACAAATGGTGATGCGGCTTCGTATCCAAACCTCGGGAAAACAATTAGAAGGGTTAGTACTCCAACTCAAATCACATGTTCAACAAGAATATCAAGAAGCAATACGCGTAACTCAAATCATCCTCTAACGTCGGCACAATACTTCAAAAACCCCAAAAACACATAGAAAAGGACATCAACCGCGTAGTCCTAGAAGACGAGAAATTAGAACTCATCATACAAGACATCACTGACAACCTGATTCGCATATCTCAAGCCTTCGCCAGCAGCGCCTTTGCATCAGCCTGGCAGAATATCATCACCGAATGTCGGAACGTACACATCCCCCCCCCCTAATCGTAACCCCAGCTACGTTAACCCAAGACATCCGCACCCTCCAAACACAAATTCATGAAAAACGGCTATACGACGCTTATCCCTCTCAATCAGATTATACACTATTACCAAAAAGACCTCACAACTTGTACCTTCGCCTCGAATTTGAAAGCTATAGTTAACATTCGGATTCCGATCTCAACCTTTGCATTTTTTGCAATTAATCCCACCCCTTTTTTATATCAACAGAGTATTTGCAGCATCATACACGAAGTATACCTTATCGCCCTCACCAACACAGGTGACACTATCTACCTTACCGAAATAATGCACCCTCACTGTAATCCCCATGAATCCAGAACATACATATTCCTAACCACATTGAATTTCTCCAAATCAAACCAAAATGTATCCCAACCATACTCAACGTCAAGTCTTCCAGCAACGGACTCAACCAACATTGTATGTTTCAATGTTCCAATGTTCCAACCATAACCACACGCACATAAAAGAAACAGACAGACGGGCATATCATATATTCAACCCGAGTGAAGCGTTAACCATTTATTCCTCAACAATGAACGTCACAATCCCCGTCCTACAACACGCTGGAGCTAACATAACCGCTGTCGGATGTCAATGCTCCATACTCAACTTGAAAAATCAAACAATAATTTCCAACAGTTTTCCATGTCCCGAAGGAAACCACTCCAATCTGGGAATACACCATAATATCTCTGCGGAATGGAGCAACCTCCAACACGCACAGGTCATCGAAGAAATACGTTTCGCCAACTTAACAGACATACTTAACCAGGGATGGCATGAACACGCAGAACACTTGAATATTTCACTCAACAAATTGAACAAAACTTCCAGCATCGAAAATCTGGAACATGCACTTATTATCAATAACCATTTTCTTTTATATCATACATCATTATGATTGGCAAAACCGCCTGGGGAATCTGGATTACGATTAAAGTAACAGGCACGGCATTCTTCATCCCATTCCTACCAACGGCTAGAGCACAATCAGACACCATATTAATGATCAAAATAATGGATGATATAATCCTCCCCAACATCTTATTTGCAATTATTTTATTCATTTTTATGATTCGCTTACATCACCAAGAAAGTTCCAAAACTCAAATTTAATTTTCAAAAAAACACGAAAATTCAACTATGCAAATTTTAAAAAGATTCCCACCACAACAAGCAACTGCTGCAGAAGCTACAGACATATTCTACTAATTCCCACAACCAAGCAAAAGTAAATCAATTACTATATAAATCTTTAAAAAAATTTAATCATTCCCATTCAATCCTAAATCCGATCAACATGTCACAGTCTACAAACCACAAAACACATACCCACCTCCACAGAACGAGGAAAACTTTAGGAAATGCTACGACCAAGTGAAAAAAGGGAACCACTTCATGTTCGTCCACACATGTCGTAGACTGACTTATGGAACGACAACAGGCAAACAACAACAGCTACATTGAATACCTAAGAGCTCAAATTTCACAGACCAAGGTAAATACTGCATCACCTTCTTTGACAATTATTTTTGAACCCATCAATCCAAAATATACACTCCAACGCCTCCCCCCCTACTCCCACCCACTACCCTACCCCCCTTTCACCAATTCCGAAATCGACTCATCGTAAAATCATCAGACCAGTGAAACCACCACAGCTCACACCAAAACCAACTATGCCACAACCCACTCTACCCACTAAACACGGCAGACAAAACGAACCCACCCCGGACGAGGCACCCTCACAAAAAAAGCAAGATGTGCTCAACACAAGGACCACAAGCACAAACGTCAACTTTCCTCTACCATCATCTTCATCAGTCTCTTCCGACGACTCATCCAGTGAAGCATCACACTAATCAACCCCAACACCACCAGCACTATTTAAGCACCTAATCTCCTTCCACTCTTCACCAGTCTTCTCCATCCACTCATCACTCACACATCCTATCAGCACCACTAATCATGTCGGACAACCATACTTTATTTAGCTTCTGGTCCAAGTTCGCTCTACGACAACGGCTAGAAGAATATACAACTTGTACCCTGTTTCATCATATTCACCTACTAGGACACCGCTTATCTACTTTAGGACAAAACGTTACCCCAACAACCTCATTCCCCACCACCACACATTCATCTAGTCAAACTCCACACCAAATCCCGACGCCACCACTATCTTTTTTTCCCACTCACCCTTATTGTAACCCTCTACCACCCGTGGACGACCCAAGGGTACCACTCTTTCCATCCGTAGTGCGGTACGAGGTTTTCGTCCAGGATTGGACCGACATACTTTACGACGCACACAACCCCGTCCAATTCCACTTCTATCGATCCCGATATGTCCACCATCATCTACAACACCTTCACCTTGACCGACGAACATGGACCACTCCACAAACACAATCAACCCTCCCTCACACCTTCTCCACCTAGAAATCTCCCCAAGGACACAAAGATCAATCAGGAACTTCCTACTCCCCAAATACAACATTCAGATTCCTAACTATCACCGATACAAGGAACCTTCCTACCTGGCCGCAATCAGCTTCTGAACATTTATTTCCCATCCCATTTGATTTCAACATTCCAGCACTTCTGAGTCCATCACTCACACCTTGGAATCCATGCGATGACGCCGCTTCAGCTTATTTTATTTTATTTTATTTCATTCTCTTACTATCCTCTTTTTTACTTATTATTGAGACATTAATATTTTTAGGCTAGATGTATTAGGTTACGATGACTCAGATTGTCGTTTGTTCCAGAGTTGCCGCAGGTGCAGGTTCTTCTAGAACCTGCACCTAAACCTGCACCTGAACCTGCACTGCAGGTTGTAAATNACCTGCACCTGAACCTGCACTGCAGGTTGTAAATAGAAACCTGAACCTGAACCTGATGTTTCAGGTGCAGGTCCATAAGGAACCTGTACCTAATACTGCCATTCAGGTTCAGGTTGTTCAAGAACCTGAACCTGAACCTGAACCTGAACCTGAAAACCTGCACTTGAACCTGAAACCAAAAATTATATATATACTGAAATTATGGTTCAGAAATTTATCAGTGGGTGGATTTTATTGTCCTATGTATGGAGTTTATAATTAAATGTTTCCAAGCATTCTATCTCGAACTGATCTTAAAACTTAGTCACGACAGGTGTTCACGTCCTTTGATTTGATTAAACCGCCCGTTTTATACTTAATTTCATTTATCCTTCATTCGAATGAAATGCAGTATGATTGATGAATTTTACAACAAATTTTGCAATCCAATTCACCTTGACAATTAAGATTTTTGCAAAATTTGTTGCAAAATTCATCAATCATACTGCATTTCATTCGAATGAAGGACAAATTACATTAAGTATAAAACGGGCGTTAGACACGTACAGGTTCGAACTGTCTCAGGGATCATCCGTCTTCGCTTAGGAGTTACTATTGCTGATGATGAGTGTTTCACCACAACAAACGAAATTTTACTAATCACTCATCAAAGTTTTCACAAACTTTGCTGAGTGATTAGTTGATTTCGAATTATTAGTCAGTTAATAATAATTATTATTCTTATTTGGCCCAAGGTTGCTATGAGAATTAACGTATTTTTTTGTACTTTGTACTTTTCTTTAATCCAAACTAATAGAGATACAGTGACAAACCATGTGTATTCTTCACTTTCCATGAGTAGGCAAATTTTAAAATAATTACCCGAATCTTTTAGTTTTCAAATTGTTGAGATATATTCAAACCCAATATCCCAATAATAATTTCTTGAGTATGTGGATATGAAAAATCTAAGTTAGTTGGTACAAGACAAACAATATGTAATATTCTTGACCTATATGGCATGAGTATGGCTTAAGTTTTCGGAAGTAAATTTTATAAACTAAAAACACATCAAACGCTGCCTTAGCTAGAGTAATGACTCTCCAATCACCGAATCCAATCAACTCTTTGGTTCTCAATACAATCTGAGACGGCGAAATGCTGCCTAACATAAAAAAACATACCCTATCTCACTACCAATTTAAATTTTGGCACTACAATTTCACTATTTAACAATAATATATTATAGTAGAACAAATAAAATTGTTTTGATAAGTTGAACTCAGTGTTTATCAAGGCACAATTAGTTGATTATAGTGCGACAACAAGATTATCTCATTTTTTTTTGAAAATTTAGACGATGCATAGGCCTTCAAAAGTTTACAAAGTTATAATATTCTTGTTTCGGCATGCACACACTACTTGTTCTAAATTTTAAGTTAATATTATTTTATATTATTAATTAATAATAAATAACGAAATTTAAGATTTTAGATGTTTTTTCTTGTAATCCCATACCCATCAGTCAAATGCCATGTTTGAGGAAGTTTACTTTTACGACAGCTGAAACAATGAGATTGAATGGGATGAAGGTTACTATTTGTCCATGTCCATGGCTTCCGTCCAAAGTAGTAGTAGTTACTGCTTGGGATGATGGATTAATATGGGTAGAAATTGATATAAACTGATTTCTGAACCAATTATCAATGAATTTATTGCAACTATTTTCAAAATTTTAAAATTTTCGTTCTCTAAATCTTCAAAATAATAATATTGATTCACTTTTCAAGCTTAGTCAAAAAAATTTGCTTAGTTGATGATTCTTCATATTATTTCAAAATAATTAGAAAGCCCTGAAACACTCATCACGAAAAATGTCTTGACAACTCATCAATAGTCACTCAGTTATTTCTACTAATCATAATCTTTTTTTTATCATCAAACACTTTTGGTGAAACACTCTACTCATCAAATTTTTAAGATTCAGCAACTAAAACACTTGATTAGTGCTGAATGATTAGTGGTGAAATCCAGCCCAGGTCTGTTTCTCTAGAAAACATTCTTTCACAAGGGACACCAGTCCCAGAAACTGCTAGATAGTCGAGCGCCATCTTTGAGAGGTTTTGGCATATAACTTCCTGCATCTAATACATAATTTCCGATTGGAATTTATTTTCCGAACCGATTTGACCTGGTCGCTCGTCCCACGAGTAGTGATGCCAACGTTTTGTTCCAAAATCGTAACGGTAACTACCTTAGCGTTTCGTTTTGGTTTCAAAATTTTAATCCGATATGTGACATCAGAGTAGAATATGAGTAGAAATTATTTTATATATTTTATAAGGCTTATATGGCATATGGCATATGGCATATATAGCATATATGGCATATCTTATACAGCATATATATATTTATAAGTTTTATACGTTCTCATTACTACTCACGATTATCAATTTTTCAAATCTTGGCTTCTATTTTCAATGAACTTACTAAGTGTCATTTGTTTGCTACCGGCCTCCGAAAACATTGGATGCGCCCTTTGAATATGTTTGATCAATTTCCCCGTAGATCTCTTGTCTTCCTGAATGGAAGTGCTAGGATAAAAAATTGAGTAACTAAAAGTTTTATTACTGCCCGATTGGTTGAATCCAACCAACTAAATGAAAGTTATTATTAATTAGTTATCTGCAGTATTTGCACGAGTAGTTTTTGTAAACAGGTTCATAGTTGTAATTGGCGTATATAGTTGATCTTTTCCTAGACTTAGGCACATCTTCCACACGAGAATTTGACGATGGATTACTTGCGTCAATTTCCACTACGGATGCATCATCGAGAAGTATCAGTTCCACCCCACTGTTTCCATCCCTGTTACTTCCACTCAACATGTCAATTTTGTTAACACTGAGCAGCTGGATTAATCAGGTGAATTCACTGATTGAGAAGGATTGTCAATTCACAAACAACTCACATTCACATAGTCAAAATACACGATTCCGAACTCCAGTACCACCACGAAAATACCAGAGATGGTCAATTTTCGTCCAACTTCAAGAGTTTGCCAACTTTTGAGTTTTAACTCTTGATTTCAGGTTCTATTATTTAGAACCTGAACCTGCACCTGCACCTGAACCTGCTATGAAGGCTCCAGCACATGGCAACCTGAACCTGCACCTTCTTTATTAGGTCCAGGTAATTCAAAGACCTGAACCTGAATCTACCAAGCAGGTTCAGGTCCACCCTGTACCTGAACCTGCACCTACACCTGAACCTGCACCTGAAACCTGCTTTCGAACCTGAACCTGCGGCAACTCTGGTTTGTTCAACGTGGAACTCGGGTGTTGACTAAACACACCGATATCGTTCCACGTTCGATTCACGACATAATTTGGCTCATCCTGACCATATATAAATAAGCTCCTCCCAAGCAATAATCATCAGATCACATCAGATCAGATAAGATCAGATAACGTCTACAACCTCATCAATAAAACTAACTACCAATTATCAGTAAAAACACCTTAATAGAACATCGTTTATTTCCATCAACATAGAAACATAACAACAGTCTATGTTTTAATATCCCAAATTCAAAATCTTGTCTCGACACTTGTCAAATTTGTCATCTTAGGGTCTGTCCCCGTTGATTAGATTAATAGCAGCAAATTTTCACTTGCCCTGTTTAAAAGGTTTGAGTCGACTAGCACAAATAATGCTAAAACGACTGATTCTAAGAAAAAANTTTCACTTGCCCTGTTTAAAAGGTTTGAGTCGACTAGCACAAATAATGCTAAAACGACTGATTCTAAGAAAAAAAAATAATCCTAGAAAAAGTAAATTAAAAAAATATCTAATGTAAGATTCAATCTTGAAATTTCGTGTCTAACAAAAGTGGACTCCAAGTCTAGTGAGATATCCATCAGATTTATTTGTAGGGTAGAGACAGTGAATTTTGGGGTGAAACTAATATGTTATAAAAGTGAGTAAAGAGCATTACAATAGCAAATAATTCTGGACATACACTCGAACCGAACGTAAGATTAACAATTCATTTACCGTAGAACCTTCGTTTGTATATATGGAAGAGAATTCATTTCAATTGATTAAATCTGTTTCATTTTTGTCTTAACCTCGTGAGCGAAAGATTTCATTCAACTAAAAATGGACTCTGGATAAAATGGGCCAATTCAAAAATATGGAAAGTAAGAACAGTAAAAAATTTTTTAAACAGATTCTTGTGTAGTTGTGTTGAACAAAACCATTGGTTTATAACAATCTAAAAATTAAAGATTGGAGCATTTTTAATTGAAACGTAGAATAGATACTGACGACGACACAAACAGTGTTGAAAAAAATTCATACTATTTACAATTCAGCCTTTTAAAGATTCGTAATTGGGATGATTTATATAAATGATGAGTTTAACTCAATTTATGGAAGGATCGACGCCTCGCATTTGGCTTAAATCAGTGAATGAGGTAACGTACTAGAATTTGTTGACAAAATTATTAATTGCACAATTTTAGTTTCATTTGTTAATATTTCACTAAAGTACTCACAATTTCCTCATTGCCAGGTCGCAAAGCTTTTCATAAAAAAGACAACTTTGCTGAAGCCAAACCTCAATATTGATAATTCTTTGGACCCATCTGACAGAAACAATAGAATTTCTGCATGGACAACAGCTGAGAATGTACAAAAGCATAATCCGGTCTGCAAACCGATCGCTCTGGAACATTCCACGTAACCAAAATCATATAAATTGTTGCTCAAGGATTATGATGTCTCCTTTTACAGAGGAAGTTTCTGCTGTCGTGTCAAATGCAGCACTGGAAATGTCTTTTCAGTTTAAATTTTTTTTCAATACACCAAAAGAAGAAAAAGTACTTGAACATCGTATGATGTTTCCATTCTTGAATATATCAGCAAGAAATGAGTTGATCATTCTGGTAGAAGATCATTACAGAGCACCAGGAATCGAATCATTTGGATTGACCAAAAGAATGAATTTAGAATATGCGTTTCAAAGTCTTCAATTTTTTGCCTTTTAAATTTAACGTCTTGTCATAATAGAATTTAGACACAAATTTTGCATATAAGGAATAACATAAAAGAGCTAAAATCTTTTATGTTATTAATAATTAAGACGGTTATTTATTTTGTAACAATGGGTTAGTTTTTTATCTCATACTATTAATGGTCTCTCTTTACTAAGAGTTCCGTATTATTCCTTTACAAACCGCATAATTCATAATCAACAAACAGTTTTTCATAAGATTAAGTTATTTTGTAACTTTAATCTATTTTTAGTAATAGCTCAAATACATGTAAGAAAGATATAGCATGTGTCGACACATTTAATTTAATTTCTTACTAGCTATTACTCAATAGAAGAAACTTAAACTATTACGAATAAGAAATAATAATTATCAAGAATAATAAAAACAAAGGTACTGGATTCATCCATTTTTCAGAAAAAGGTTGGGATGGTGAGCATATCGAATTGGATATTATTATAGATTATATTATATTATGAAATATACTGACAAATTTGCAGTTTGAAGAAGCATGTCCAAAAAATTTTAATTTACTACTTTTAAACTGTAAACGGTTCTAATGAAAATGTATTAGAAAAGAATTCCAAAACGAGTTCGATTGTGCATCATTCTAACATAATTGTGTACTGGAGCTTTTTAAGAATGATAGAAACAAATTTTATACATGGCCGTTCAATAGTTTGGTGTATACTTGCACAGGAGCTTATATATGGCTTTGTTTAATAANTCCCCCCGCATTGTTTTCATTATCCCTGCATTCATTCCGTCATTTCCGCATGTCTTCCATCCTCCCTTCATCCTTGCAGTCTCTACTTCCATTCCTGTCATCCCTCCTCGCATCGTTTTTGATACTTCATGCATCCCTTTCCGCATTCCTGCCGTCCCTGTTGGCACCCTACCCGAAAGTTTACAATTGACCTGATTGTGAGTTAGGGCACAAAACACTTTACTAATAATATTTCGACATCAAGACGTGCTCACATTACGTATTACATGCTAGGTGTAAGGAAGATAAACTCCAAAGCAAATGTAAACTAGACTGGCAACTAGTTGTCACGTATTTAGATGATCCATATTATAAAGTTGGCATCACATATGCGACCAACCGAATGTAAACCGAAGAAGTAATCGATCATTCTACGTTTTCAACTTTTTAGAATTTATGAATTCCTAAATTAGATATGAGTCACCCTGAAATTTTTAGCAGATTATACAGAATTACTTGATTAATGATGGAAAAATTTGCATAGTCAACCGGTGCCCAAATTCCCGTTTTAAAATTTTTCAAAAATCACCCGGGCGCATATGTGCACGAGAGGCTGATTGAGAGGAAGCTGTTATAAAAAATTTTCATTAAAAGCAGTGAACTTTTAGTCTATTGGAGTATGTTAGTGTAACTCTCAGCAACTTTGTATGTGCAATACGGAATTTGCCCTCGCAAATGTCGCATTGAATTACCTAAATAGTCATCTAAATGAGTAAATAGTTCAAACGTTTGGGGACTTGTGAACACAAGAGTACTGGGGGGATGTGTGAGATCGCAACCGTCCCAGACGACCGTTCCCAGGTATCCAAGATCTAGATTACTTTCCCCAACGTCTGAGACGATTGCGATCCCATACATCCTCGTCCCAGACGACCGTTCTCAGACGATGTATGGTGTCTACGGTATTGTGAAGTGTAACCCACCGAAAAGCACGTTGAAATATAATACGGTGTAAAAGAAAACACATTTCAGTATTAAAAATGGCGTCGTACGAGAACCATAGGACCAAAGAAATCTTTCGTCAATTTGAGGCACGTAGGGTAGAATTAGCATTACAACTTGACCAAGTGCTAGAGTTTAAAACAATAAAGCAACGAAGAGAATCGATGAGGCGGATGCAAGCAACACAAGACGGGT
>NIPM01000767.1:0-37449 GCA_002738285.1 Holacanthella duospinosa | reverse complement strand
AGACGAAGGATGGCTAAAACGAAAAGATTTGGTGGACGGTAGTAAAGTTTTTGAAATGGCTGGAAGACTACATACTGAATTATTCACACAACCAAGATTTTTAATTCCTGGTATTGATGTAAGGATCTAACTCTACCGAGTACCAGACGCCTTTTGCATTCATTGTGTGGGATCGGGAGCTATCAATGTAAAATTTGAAATAATGGAAGCGAAACTCTTGATCAAGAAACACACGTTACTTCCTTCCATTCAACTAGCACATTTGAAAAATTTGGAAAGTGGAAATCCTGCCATCTATCCTAATCGTATGGTTGACATGAAANGTTTGAAATGAAATCATACTCTCTACCAATAGGAACCTTTCAAAACACCAATGAAAATTTAATCATTGGACATCTGCCTGATAGAATTGTGGTGGGTATGGTGGACAGTACAGCACTTCATGGATCATATGGAACGAACCCTCTTGTCCTTAACCATTTTGGTTTGACGAAACTGAATGTAAAAGCTAATGGAGAAACAGTGACTGAACAAACTACAGGGATGGATATTGAAGAAAACAAAGCTGTGCTGTCATATTTATCTTTGTTTGACAACCTAGGAATAAGTAATTGCGACAGTGGAATTGATATTAAACTAAACGAGTACAAGAATGGAAAAATTTTGCATGTGTTCAACATTCGTCACATAAGAGACACATTTTGCCTTCCAAAATTTGGAAACGTATCTATTAATCTACGTTTCAAAAGTGCAATCAGAAGTACTACATCAGTAGTGGTGTACGCTGAATACGAGTCAGTCTACTACATAAACAAGGACAAGCAAATATATAAAGACTACTCAAGAGAATAAATATAAATACTATGGAAATATACAACATCATGCAAAGAATGCTAAAAGGAAGACGTTGTCAGTATGACGTCATCCCTGNGTTAGTACAGAAACTGTTTATTAATTCAAAATCAATTACAAAATGTACTACAAATCATGTAATTCAATGTTGTAGAAAAAAATAAAAAAGGAAACAAAACATAAATCCTATTGTACTTTTTGCCATTTTATTTTCTTGGACCTAGTCGTCAATGGAGTGTAAATATTTTCATCCGGTAGTTTGATTGTAGAGTAAACTGGTTTTGAAAATATGGAGCGAGGAATAGTTCCTTTTTGAATTTCACCAATCACTTGATCCAAACCAATTGCTTGATAAGGGACTGTTGAACCCGATAGAGAGTGAAGTATANTTGATAAGGGACTGTTGAACCCGATAGAGAGTGAAGTTTATCGGTGTAAATTGATCCATGTATAGGTACTCCCCTTATAACAACCTCATTGGTAGCATTTGGTACAATATCCAGTTTCTTCAAATGTAGATATATTAGTGGTGCTTTTGCATTATCTACATGTGACAGCGGAAAGGAAAAATTTGTTCCAGTCATGTTACTAATCTTTTCAGTATTTTTGGGTTCTAGCTCCTTTGACACATCTTTTACCATGATTGGTATTTTGTTTTTCCTTTCAACTGAATTTATAAGTGTTCGATTGGCGTCCTGATATAACAATATTTTCAAATCGTTTGCAATACGATCATTCAAAAACGACTTTGGTTCTCTGACATTCACGTCTTCAAATTGTTTGCTCTGTAATTGTAATTTGTGGTAGAGAACTTCTGGCACGAGTTTCATACGTTTAGCCATTACAAATTTGCACCCAAAAATGACAGTACAGCAGGGATTAGTGCAGGTAAAAGTCCACCCTTTTGAATCAAAAGTCTTCTAGTTGCAATTCGTTGTGGGTTTGTAAAGGCCAACTTGTTCAACGACACCCTGTATGGTTTTAATTGTCTTATAGTCTTTTGATTTACTGGAACGTTTCGATTCGCCACATTCAAAATTGCTTCACGAATTGCTTTCAACTCGTCGGTGGTTGCCGTGTTAATGCGAGCATTACGCTTTTGTGGTGTGGTTTTTATCAACCTCCGGAGGAATTTTTTGTTACGTATAATTCTTTTCGTAGTAGCCATGTTTACTGTTTGATGGTTAAAATTGTATTGTCTCTTAGTTTGTCAAGTGACGTCATATAAAAGAGTATGTATGACGTTTCCATAAACTAGTATACAGTCTACCATGGAGGATATCAAAAAAGCATATAAGGATACAAAAAATCCAGGTGCCTACTCGAGTGCAACCAACTTTTACAAAACAAATAAATTTATTGGAAAGAAGAATGTCCAAGAAACTTTACTAGGAGTCAAAGGATATCGTCTACATTTCCCTTCAAATCGAAAAATTCCGCGCAGATCAATTTACGTGCCAGGACAAAATAATCAATGGGGAATTGATTTAATCGACATACAAAAATATAGCAAATCCAATTATGGAAAACGTTATATTGTCTCTGTAGTGGATTTCTTTAGTAAAATGGCGTGGATGGAACCAATTCGTAAAAAGACATGTGAACAAGTATTGGCAGCCGTGACATCAATAATTGAACGGTCTGGTAGCAAGCCAACTTATCTACAATCTGATCAGGGAAAAGAATTTATGGGAAAACAAATGAAGCAATTTTGCTTGGATAATAATATTAAACAATTTGTGGTAAATTCACCTCACAAGTGCTCTTTTGTGGAAAGGTTCATTCGAACGATATTTCAAAGATTTTCACGTTATATGACGGAAAATAATACAAAACGTTTTGTACAAAAGCTTCTAAAGTTTGAAAATGCATATCAAAATTCCTATCACACAAGTATCAAATGTACACCATCCAGTGTAAATAAAAAAACAGAGTCCCGAGTTTGGAATAATTTGTACGGAAAACGAAAACCTACTTCCAACCTTGCAAGATTAAACATTGGCTTAAATGTACACATTGTTTGTGAAAAAAGTATATTTGAAAAGGGTTACTCTACAAATTTCGAAGAGAAGGTATACCAAATTGTACGTGTGAAAAATACGAACCCTGTGACATATGTCGTTGGTGACCAAGATGGAATTTTAAAACGGAGCTACTACAGACAAAAATTAGTGTTACAAAAATAGCGGTAAACACATTTGAAAATGTTATTAAATTATATACTCAACATACGATTCTTTTTAAAAAACTTTATTTTCTAAAATACTAACAAAGTATATTATGAAAATTGTTTTTGGTAGATTGCCTTGTTTATGTACACGACTGCCTCTTGCATGTCTGCAATTGGTAAATTATTCGCCAACCAGTAGTTGCAAATTGAATTGATTAGCTTCTTACCTTCACAGTTCAAAGTGAAGTTGACGTACATGTCTTGACCCCTTGTCGATTGTCGCGGTTTCCGTTTCATATGAATTGTAACTGGTCCATGATGTTCTCGCTTTGTGTACCAAGTTCTCAGTCGAAACTCATTGATTGGAGGTTTAATCTCAGACTGCTAAGTCTGTATACTCAAAGGAATCATATCAGTAGCAATATCTTCAGTATTTGAAACTGTAGCATACTCCAAAGTTTGTAAAACAATTGGGGTTTCCTCTATTGTTGGCTCTATTTCAACGTGGCCCAAGCCTGAATCCATTTTTACTCTGTTGAACTATTTCAAGTTTACGACTGATCAAGATTTGAAACAATTTGTCCCTTTTATAACGAGCAAGTCACATGAACTTTGTACCCAAATTAAAATAAACTTTGTACCAAAACTGAACTTTGCACCCAATATAAAATAAATATTGAACCCAAATTAAACTTAATTTAAATGAACTTTATTCTCAAGATAAACTTTGTACTCAAATTAAAATGAACCTTGTACTCAAATTGGACTTTGTACTCAACGTGGACTTTGTACCCAAATTAAAATAAACATTAAATTTTTCTAAATCACTACCAGTTATTTAATACACAATACTCTAGTAAGTGGGCTGGCTAAGTGAGTTCTAGTCTGCACACTTACTTTTGTAGGTTCGATTCCCACCCATAATAAATCGGATCATTTCCAAATTTCTTAGTTAATAATCCACTATAAAAGTAATAAATTAGTTTTTACATGTATCAGTTACAATTTTAATTTCGTTGGAGCAACATCTAAAAATTGATACAAAGAAATTTACGAGAGGGCAACGTTTTGAAGAAAAACGTAATAAGCTCGTCGACAAAATTACATACCTTGATAAAATGGATTTGTTAAAAATGGACTCAAAAGAACTGCGTTTATTTAAACGAAAGTACAATAAAGTAGAGACGGAAATTGTGGATATTCATTTTAAAAAAACACGTGTTCAAAAAGGTGAGTTTTTAAAAGGAGTATGGTCGACCCCACTTATGACCCTATGGGCCATATATATGCGTCTCATAAGGACGCATAGTATATGCGCTCTGCGCATAGGTATGCAGCCCATAAGGCTGCATAAGGACTTTGGCCATAGGCCATATAATATGCGCTATGCGCATAATTATGCCACCAGTAAGGTGGCATATGCCACACAACGCCTTATTTAAACATTTCTAAATTGTTATTTTTAGGTTTGGATTGTGTCCAAAAATGTTGGATGTGTGGAGTTATAGCAAGTCATTCTGCAAGTCTAAAAACCCCGAACTTGATAGAATAATATGTTAGTTTAATTTTGGGTGTCAACATAGAAGGTATCGATTTTGAATATCATCTTTCTGCACCATTTTGCATGACAATATCTGGCTGTGCACAATCTGGAAAATCAACACTTACATCACAATTTCTACAACGACGACATGAATTAATTGACGTGCCAATTGATGATATTTTGTATTGCTATACTGAATATCAGGAAAAGTTTTTTAATTTACTCAAAGAAAAAATACCCGAAATAAAGTTCCACAAAGGAATCCCAGAAGAATTGGCTAATTCTCTTGATGAGCATCGAATTGTTATTTTAGATCATTTAATGCAAGAAATTTCAAAATCAAAAACAATTTCATGTGCATTTACAAGAACGTCACATCATCGTAATGTCAGCATCATATTTTTGACACAAAACTTTTTCGAAAAATCACTAAGGACTTTGACTTTAAACTGCCAGTACATTTGTTTAATGAAAAATCCACGGGAAACAAATCAAGTTTATTGTATTGGACGACAATTGTGTGGTGGGGAAAAAAATACAATGTTTGAAACTGCGTATCAGGATGTAATGAAAAAATCATACGGACATTTATTCGTCGATTTGCATTGACGACAAGATAACGATTACAGAATTCTTGACTCAATTTTTCCAGAGTGTTGTACAGTATACACTTCGTTATAATAATGGATATTGTCACAGACAGTGTCAAACTTTCTCATGGACCAATGTTTAAATCATTTGTGACACTGGAATCACGTTTAAAATCGTTTGCAAATTGGACTCATACATTAAACTCAACTGAATTGGCAGCTACAGGATTATTTTATTTGGAAACTGAAGACAAGGTACGCTGTTTTTATTGTGAGTTGGAATTTATAAATTTGAATCAACTGATGACCCTTGGACTGAACATGAAAGATGGACCTCATATTGTCCTTATATATTGTTGGTGAAAGATTTATCTCCAAATCAAACTGATGCCACTATTGTATGTAAAATTTGCTTAGACAAACACTGTAACGTTGTATTTTTTCTTTGTCGTCATTTTGTCACGTGCAATGTATGTGCTACTGCTATTTCAAAGTGTATAATTTGTAGAAGTCAAATTTCAGATATTGTTAAAGTTTATTTATCTTAAGAATAATATACAATGTCCTTATGCCCGTAAGCTAATGTATTAACATTATCTGGTAAAATAATTGTTTTAAATCAAAACCATTAATTGCCTTTTTTGTTGATTGAATTGTATATAATTTTTAGTCAAAACTACGAATTGAATTTGTCGTAACGGTGGTTTGAATAGGGTTTTCAATTGCGTTGACAAAATCTTCAAATTGACATTGGCGTTGAAGAGCAAGTCGTGGAATTCCCTTTCCCTTTTTTCAAAATTCCTCACTGGTAACATATAGACCAGTGATGGAATCAATATTGTCCTTTATATATCTAAATGCATACAACTTTGGCTTGTTGACAACAAAATGTGTAATTATAGCATTTGCCATTTCATCTTTCATACATCCCAGCTGCTTCTTGTTTCTTTGGCTATGATATTGTCCAAAGTAGCTGTGGTTTGGATCAAAATCGCTCATGTCGAACCTATTACCCTCATCGTCCTTCATGTCTTGAAAAATGTTTTGAGTTTCCACTTTTAATACTAAACTATCTGTGTCTGTATATATCAAGTTTAGCTTGTCTTCATATTTCTTTGAGAAGTAATCATAGTACCAATAAAACATGATTACTTTTGAAAGTTCTAGACAGGTTGATCCAACACCAATAGGACGATCCAACGTAACTTCTAGACGTTTGAGGGAAATTAGAACAAGATCTTGGTTGATTATCTTGATGTTTTGTATTGTACTTTTTTTGTTAAACTTCAAGGCCCTAGCTCTATCGGTGATGAGACGAATGTTGACTCGCATTCGTTTATTCTCTACACACTTTCCGAAGCNCAAGGCCCTAGCTCTATCGGTGATGAGACGAATGTTGACTCGCATTCGTTTATTCTCTACACACTTTCCGAAGCAAGCATTTGAAGCCAATTTCCAAAAAGCAATTTCAATTTTGCTTGTGGATTCTTGTCGTTTTTTGGTATTAAAATCAATAAACGGTTTCAACCATGGCGATTGTGTAAATTTGATTGCGCGATGAACTTTGTTTACTTTACATCCTAACTTGATCCAACACTTCAAAGCACGATAGTGACAAATATAATTTTTTCGCTCATGAAAATCTGCCATTAATCGTTCCGTCTTGAATGTAGCATTTGTTGATCCAATATCATCACCAAAATTTGCCATATGAGACGATAACTCTTCTATTTTCACGACACGTTTATATGGCATTGGTGTATATGCATTTAGTTTATCGTGTAATTCTTGAGGAATAACTACATCCACTTCAACAAAATAGCCAATTCGTCCACGGTCAGGAATATTTTGAAAAAAATTAGTCGGGTCAATATTCATATTCTCCAACTCTTTTGCGTCGACCCATTTGTAGTCCTCTGGTAAGTAGTCGATTAATGCTGCTCCATACAAGTTGTTGGCATCAAGCATTATTATCCAGATTATTGGTTTTGAAGGGTCAAAGTCTGGCATGAGAGGATTGTTGGCTTTACACGTCCTAATATCACCAACTGTAACCAGACCACCTCGTACACTAAGTTCTAGCATGACATACATTGTTGGATCCTTAATATGCTCCAGATGCACTCCAGTAATTTTTAGTGCAGCATCATACACTAACATTGGTAAAGAAAAATAATGACATATATCCAGTCCATAGCTCGCGTACATGATGTCTCTTAAACGTAAAAAACAATCCCCAAGTATAGCTGTATCCAACAGGCAATATGCGTTTGTATATTGTCCCATTGTCTCAATTTTTAACGTATTCGATACGTTCTGTGGTGATGTCATCACTTGTTAAATCGTCCTTACAAGATTCCTTGGAAGGTAGTCTTGTTTCATTTTATCTTTCTACAGAGTCCTTTTCCATGTAAAAGTTTCAACTCGTCATCAGTGAGATGACTAAAGACATTTTTGGTGAGTTTAAAGTCAGCTTGATCCAAATTATTTCCAAGAGCTTCCAAGCTTGTGTTGAAAAATACATATGAATCTATAAATCTTATAGTTTGTCTTCGTGATTTCACAATCACACATGCAAATTTTTCAGACGACGATGCGATTACTTCCACATCATCGATCAGATCCTTACTGATTGCTTCCAAAATCAATTTTCTATCATATCCTTTGAAATTATGAAATATGACAACTAGTTCATTTTCTTTTTGAATAGCTTTC
This sequence comes from Holacanthella duospinosa, assembly GCA_002738285.1. Lineage (NCBI taxonomy): Eukaryota > Metazoa > Arthropoda > Collembola > Poduromorpha > Neanuridae > Holacanthella > Holacanthella duospinosa. The sequence continues at coordinate 29,579 of NIPM01000767.1, read as the reverse complement.
ATGTTACAATAGCTATGTGCCAAGCCTGTAACAAATTTAAGATTAGATAAAAGGAAAATAAATTATTAGTCATACATACCTTCAAATTTAAACGTTCTGTGGCAATGGTGACGATGCACAATGTCGTTTGGTCCAAATCCCTTGTGACAAAAGAAACATCGTTGACTGCGACGAAAACTAGGATCTTTTAGTTGAGCTTCTTGCTCTGTAGTCATAATCATCAATGTCTTAGCTTTTTGTTCAGCAGCTGATACTTCGACAGATAAACGTTGTGATAAATCAATTAGTTCCTTGAGCATTTTCTGTGCAACGTTTTCATTACTCTCGGTTGCATGATAAACTTTGTGTTCGACAATTTGATGGTTATGGTCTACGCAAATCCAAGAATATGCGCCAGCCTTGTGTTGGTTGAGTCTTTTCGTTTCCAACTTGTTTAGACATTCAACTTTTTCTACTGTGCTTTCAAAATCGGCAAACACAATATTGGAAATTTTGATGGTACGTTGAAAATGTACAAATTTTAGAAAAGGATGTCTTGAAAAGCTTGTCTTTTGTAATTCCAATTCGGCACAATATTGTTTATGTTCATAGATTGTGTGTTCTGTAAATGCTTGTAGACAAAATCGACAAATGTGAGCACGCAAACGATTCTGAGAGAGATATAACAGGGCATGTAAGCTTTTAATAAACAGAAAGTGGTTCCTCTCTTTTCCAAGATACAACAAAAGATCAATTCTTGTTGGTCTATCTTCCTTACATGTGTGTAGAGTAAAGCACTTTGATTTTACTTCTTGTAATAATATTTTTGCACGTGTAGCTTTATTTTTCACCACATTGGTTTCCAAGCTATCATCATCAGACTTTATTTCTCCGTCGACGACTTGGTGGATAATATCGTCAATTGATCTATATCCTTCATCTTCGCAGGATGTGGTATTTAATTTCATGTCTTCGTCTTAACAAATTATTGTTAAAGCAATTTATGGATTTTGTTTTTCAAAACGTTTCACTTGATCCAATGGGAAAGTTATATTTTCCCAATTCACATTTCCATTATTAAACAGTGAATCATAGTAAGACTTCTTTTGCAACATCTTCCGAATTCCATTTGCTGTTGTGGGAGCAAATTTTGGGCGCAAATTTGGATGGAGATGAACAGATCTTTTGAAACATAAATTGTCATCACCTGGCAGACAAACAAAACACTTCATTTTTTTTAACGTTTGCGGCAATACAAAGTCCTCACTACCACCAGAAAAATTGTTGTACTCGGCAAATAAAATATTGAATGACACAATTGACTTGAACACCCAACTGGACACTATGTGCGTATAGTTTTTAATAGTTTCTTTAAAATACAACAACATTTTTTTAAGCACAAATCCAATTAAATGGTCACCACTGACTGCAAATAGGAATGATCTAAACAGGGGATACTTTTGTGTAAACGATCTGTCGACGTTTTCCTTTTCAAAATGCATCACTGCATGAAACTCCACTTTATAATTTTTTAGTGTCTGCAATTTTTCTTTTAGTAGATTTACCAAGTTGGATTTAATTCGACGAAAGAGTCGGTTGAGTAAAATTGGTTGCACATTTTCCATTCGCACTTCGTACTCCTTGTATATTTCATTAATTGCACTTCCTACAGAAACAATTTCAAGTGGTTCCTCAATTTCTCCCTCANCAATAGTTTGCAAACTTTCTCCATACTCCTTCGGACGACTGATATGTCCACTTGTTTCAAGCAATTACTTCACTGTTTTCATTAAAGCAGTAGTGTCAGTGGCTTTCCAACCACCTCTGTACACTAGTTGATCTAAATAACCAAAAAANAAGCAGTAGTGTCAGTGGCTTTCCAACCACCTCTGTACACTAGTTGATCTAAATAACCAAAAAAATCTTCTATTTGACGGGCTTGGGGTAAGTTGGTTGGATTTTCTTCCTTTGGTACAAAATGAACGACTTTCTCTTGGATAAAGTCAATCACGGATTTCGCGTAATGAAAAGATGCTTTGTCTGGCCAGAAGATGTAATTGCCGTCCGAATGATATTTTTCGATGAATGGGATGAGTCTCTTTGCAAGACACTGAGTTTTATAAATATTCTGATTAATGGCGAGGCCTGATGGGATGAAGTAAGGAGTACTGATTCCATCCGGTGAAAGTGCAATCCAAATCATAATTTTTTTTTCAAACTTGTGTCTAAATTTTAGTTTTACCTCTGGACTAGTACTCTGCCTGTCTGTGGAGTAATATTTACTGTTTCCAGGAATAAGAGCTTTGCTTAAGGGGAAGTAATGTTCGTCGTCAATGATGAACTTTTTTTTTGAGAATTTCTGCATAATCTTCGGCACTGAGTTTTCACTTTGAGAATTTGCTCTTCCGTGTACTCCGGGGATCGACTTTTCTGAAACATTTGATGTTGGTCTTGTCTTGTAGTGTCCGTAGAATATGTCGATGACTGCATTTGAATTTTTTTGCTGCGTCCCGTTGACTAATCTTGTCGCTTTCTTCAAAAAGCTTTTCCAGTTTACGGACTTTCTCTTTCGTCGTAATTTTGGGCTTTTTGCCGGAACCAACTTTTTTTTTCCATTGGGATTCCATTTTCAACCCTTTTGGTTATCCTATAAATTGTTTGCTTACGAATATTTTCCAGTTGAAAATGTTTAACAACCTCCAATTTCGTAACACCCGGGTTGGATTCAATGAGTCGTCCGAAACGAATTCTAAGAACTTCTTGTTGTGATGCTGTCATTTCCTCAGTGGTATTACTAGGGAAATTAGGAAACCCGTTTTCCACAATACAAAATCCCGCTTAATCCAAAAAAAATACTACTAATATGAAATTCGCGCGATTAGTAATAGTAAATTCTCAATTTACGTCAGTCCCTTTTTTTTCCGCTGCACCCGTATGCGTCTCATAAGGACGCATAGTATATGCGCTCTGCGCATAGGTATGCAGCCCATAAGGCTGCATAAGGACAATGGCCATAGGCCATATAATATGCGCTATGCGCATAATTATGCANATCCCGCTTAATCCAAAAAAAATACTACTAATATGAAATTCGCGCGATTAGTAATAGTAAATTCTCAATTTACGTCAGTCCCTTTTTTTTCCGCTGCACCCGTATGCGTCTCATAAGGACGCATAGTATATGCGCTCTGCGCATAGGTATGCAGCCCATAAGGCTGCATAAGGACAATGGCCATAGGCCATATAATATGCGCTATGCGCATAATTATGCAACCAGTAAGGTGGCATATGCCACACAACGCCTTATTTAAACATTTCTAAATTGTTATTTTTAGGTTTGGATTGTGTCCAAAAATGTTGGATGTGTGGAGTTATAGCAAGTCATTCTGCAAGTCTAAAAACCCCGAACTTGATAGAATAATATGTTAGTTTAATTTTGGGTGTCAACATAGAAGGTATCGATTTTGAATATCATCTTCATGCACCATTTTGCATGACAATATCTGGCTGTGCACAATCTGGAAAATCAACACTTACATCACAATTTCTACAACGACGACATGAATTAATTGACGTGCCAATTGATGATATTTTGTATTGCTATACTGAATATCAGGAAAAGTTTTTTAATTTACTCAAAGAAAAAATACCCGAAATAAAGTTCCACAAAGGAATCCCAGAAGAATTGGCTAATCCTCTTGATGAGCATCGAATTGTTATTTTAGATCATTTAATGCAAGAAATTTCAGAATCAAAAACAATTTCATGTGGATTTACAAGAACGTCACATCATCGTAAATTAAGCATCATATTTTTGACACAAAACTTTTTCAAAAAATCACTAAGGACTTTGACTTTAAACTGCCAGTACATTTGTTTAATGAAAAATCCACGGGAAACAAATCAGGTATATTGTATTGGACGACAATTGTGTGGTGGGAAAAAAATACAGTGTTTGAAACTGCGTATCAGGATGTAATGAAAAAACCATACTGACATTTATTCGCCGATTTACATTTACGACAAAATAACGATTACAGAATTCGTGACTCAATTTTTCCAGAGTGTTGTACAGTAAACACGTCGTTATAAGAATGGATATTGTCACAAAGAGTGTCAAACTTTCTCGTGGACCAATGTTTAAATCATTTGTGACACTGGAATCACGTTTAAAATCGTTTGGCTATAATATTGTCCAAAGTAGCTGTGGTTTGGATCAAAATCGCTCATGTCGAACCTATTACCCTCATCGTCCTTCATGTCTTGAAAAATGTTTTGAGTTTCCACGTTTAATACTAAACTATCTGTGTCCGTATATATCAAGTTTAGCTTGTCTTCATATTTGTTTGAGAAATAATCATAGTACTAATAAAACATGATTACTTTTGAAAGTTCTAGACAGGTTGATCCAACACCAATAGGACGATCCAACGTAACTCCTAGACGTTTGAGGGAAATTAGAACAAGATCTTGGTTGATTATCTTGATGTTTTGTATTGTAGGTTTTTTGTTAAACTTCAAGGCCCTAGCTCTATCGGTGATGAGACGAATGTTGACTCGCATTCGTTTATTCTCTACACACTTTCCGAAGCAAGCATTTGAAGCCAATTTCCAAAAAGCAATTTCAATTTTGCTTGTGGATTCTTGTCGTTTTTTGGTATTAAAATCAATAAACGGTTTCAACCATGGCGATTGTGTAAATTTGATTGCGCGATGGACTTTGGTTACTTTACATCCTAACTTGATCCAACACTTCAAAGCACGATAGTGACAAATATAATTTTTTCGCTCATGAAAATCTGCCATTAATCGTTCCGTCTTGAATGTAGCATTTGTTGATCCAATATCATCACCAAAATTTGCCATATGAGATGATAACTCTTCAATTTTCACGACACGTTTATATGGCATTGGTGTATATGCATTTAGTTTATCGTGTAATTCTGGAGGAATAACTACATCCACTTCAACAAAATAGCCAATACGTCCACGGTCAGGAATATTTTGAAAAAAATTAGTCGGGTCAATATTCATATGCTCCAACTCTTTTGCGTCGACCCATTTGTAGTCCTTCTCTGGTAAGTCGTCGATTAATGCTGCTCCATACAAGTTGTTGGCATCAAGCATTATTATCCAGATTATTGGTTTTGAAGGGTCAAAGTCTGCCATGAGTGGATTATTGGCTTTACACGTCCTGATATCACCAACAGTAACAAGACCACCTCGTACACTAAGTTCTAACATGACATACATTGTTGGATCCTTAATATGCTCCAGATGCACTCCAGTAATTTTTAGTGCAGCATAACATTGGTAAGGAAAAATAATGACATATATCCAGTCCATAGCTCGCGTACATGATGTCTCTTAAACGTAAAAAACAATCCCCAAGTATAGCTGTATCCAACAGGCAATATGCGTTTGTATATTGTCCCATTGTCTCAATTTTTAACGTATTCGATACGTTTTGTGCATGTGAATATTGTTCTGTGGTGATGTCATCACCTGCTAAATCGTTCTTAAAAGGTTCCTTGGAAGGTAGTCTTGTTTCATTATATCTTTCTACAGAGTCCATATAATTGTATGGGTAAATTCCTTTTCCATGTAAAAGTTTCAACTCGTCATCAGTGAGATGACTAAAGACATTTTTGGTGAGTTTAAAGTCAGCTTGATCCAAATTATTTCCAAGAGCTTCCAAGCTTGTGTTGAAAAATGCATATGAATCTATAAATCTTATAGTTTGTCCTCGTGATTTCACAATCACACATGCAAATTTTTCAGAAGACGATGCGATTACTTCCACATCATCGATCAGATCCTTATTGATTGCTTCCAAGATCAATTTGCTATCATATCCTTTGAAATTATGAAATATGACAACGAGTTCATTTTCCTTTTGAATAGCTTTCATGTTACAATAGCTATGTGCCAAGCCTGTAACAAATTTAAGATTAGATAAATGAAAATAAATTATTAGTCATACATACCTTCAAATTTAAACGTTCTGTGGCAATGGTGACGATGCACAACGTCGTTTGGTCCAAATCCCTTGTGACAAAAGAAACATCGTTGACTGCGACNCTATCATATCCTTTGAAATTATGAAATATGACAACGAGTTCATTTTCCTTTTGAATAGCTTTCATGTTACAATATGTGCCAAGCCTGTAACAAATTTAAGATTAGATAAATGAAAATAAATTATTAGTCATACATACCTTCAAATTTAAACGTTCTGTGGCAATGGTGACGATGCACAACGTCGTTTGGTCCAAATCCCTTGTGACAAAAGAAACATCGTTGACTGCGACGAAAACTAGGATCCTTTAGTTGAGCTCTGTAGTCATAATCATCAAAGTCTTAGCTTTTTCTTCAGCAGCTGATACTTCGACAGATAAACGTTGTGATAAATCAATAAGTTCCTTGAGCATTTTCTGTGCAACGTTTTCATTACTCTGGGTTGCATGATAAACTTTGTGTTCGACAATTTGATGGTTATGGTCTACGCAAATTCAAGAATATGCGCCAGCCTTGTGTTGGTTGAGTCTTTTCGTTTCCAACTTGTTTAGGCATTCAACTTTTTCTAATGTGCTTTCAAAATCGGCAAACACAATATTGGAAATTTTGATGGTACGTTGAAAATGTACAAATTTTAGAAAAGGATGTCTTGAAAAGCTTGTCTTTTGTAATCCCAATTCGGCACAATATTGTTTATGTTCATAGATTGTGTGTTCTGTAAATGCTTGAAGACAAAATCGACAAATGTGAGCACGCAAACGATTCTGAGAGAGATATAACAGGGCATGTAAGCTTTTAATAAACAGAAAGTGGTTCTTCTCGTTTCCAAGATACAACAAAAGATAAATTCTTGTTGGTCTATCTTCCTTACATGTGTGTAAAGTAAAGCACTTTGATTTTACTTCTTGTAATATTTTTTTTGCACGTGTAGCTTTATTTTTCACCACATTGGTTTCCAAGCTATCATCATCACTTTATTTCTGCGTCGACGACTTGGTGGATAATATCGTCAACTGATCTATATCCTTCATCTTCGCAGGATGTGGTATTTAATTTCATGTCTTCGTCGTAACAAATTATTGTTAAAGCAATTTATGGATTTTGTTTTTCAAAACGTTTCACTTGATCCAATGGGAAAGTTATATTTTCCCAATTCACATTTCCATTATTAAACAGTGAGTCATAGTAAGACTTCTTTTGCAACATCTTCCGAATTCCATTTGCTGTTGTGGGAGCAAATTTTGGGCGCAAATTTGGATGGAGATGAACAGATCTTTTGAAACATAAATTGTCATCACCTGGCAGACAAACAAAACACTTCATTTTTTTTAACGTTTGCGGCAATACAAAGTCCTCACTACCACCAGAAAAATTGTTGTACTCGGCAAATAAAATATTGAATGACACAATTGACTTGAACACCCAACTGGACACTATGTGCGTATAGTTTTTAATAGTTTCTTTAAAATACAACAACATTTTTTAAGCACAAATCCAATTGCATAGTCACCACTGACTGCAAATAGGAATGATCTAAACAGGGGATACTTTTGTGTAAACGATCTGTCGACGTTTTCCTTTTCAAAATGCATCACTGCATGAAACTCCACTTTATAATTTTTTAGTCTCTGCAATTTTTCTTTTAGTAGATTTACCAAGTTGGATTTAATTCGACGAAAGAGTCCGTTGAGTAAAATTGGTTGCACATTTTCCATTCGCACTTCGTACTCCTTGTATATTTCATTAATTGCACTTCCTACAGAAACAATTTCAAGTGGTTCCTCAATTTCTCCCTCACCAACTTGCATGTTTGTTTCACTATACACTTGTGGATGGAATTCGTTAATGTGTTGTTGTAAATGAGCTACAGATTTAAATGTTAGCTCACAAATATGACAGTGGCGATTTCTCAAATTTTGGATTGTGAATTCATCATCTGCTTTGTTTTGTTTAAACCGTTTTGTATCACTAACTCTAAATTACCATGGTCTCCAGAACGAGTTGTTTCTACAAATGCATGAAAATTGGTTACAATTGTCACATCGGTCCATAGTGAAGTCTTGAATAGAACTGATGTGCTCTGTCTGTGAGCATGTCGTTTAAATAGAGCCGATTAAGTTTTACTCATTTTGTGATTAAACTTTGGACTTGTAAACATTAAACTTTGGACTCAAAGACAGTAGAGTTTAGTAAAAGGGAAACTGTGGATCTGATAACAATTTAAACCTTGGACTCATTATTAAAATAGGACCGAACAAGAATAGTTTTACTCATTTTGTGATTAAACTTTGGACTTGTAAACATTAAACTTTGGACTCAAAGACAGTAGAGTTTAGTAAAAGGGAAACTGTGGATCTGATAACAATTTAAACCTTGGACTCATTATTAAAATAGGTGGCTTGTTCTTATCAAAATGAGATTTTGTGATTAAACTTTGAACTGATACGTTTGGTATTAAACTTTGGATTAGTAAACATTAAACTTTGGACTCGTAAGCATTAAACTTTGGACTCAAAGACAATAGAGTTTAGTAAAAGGGAAACTGTGGATCTGATAGCAACTTAAACCTTGGACTCATTAAATTTTAAACTAAGACAAAAGTCTGGACTCATTTATTATTAAATATTAAACCAGACGATTGAATCTGATTATAAATAGATCATTGAAACTTTTTTCGTAAACAAATTTTATAAATAATAAGCATTTCGAAGTTATTTCTATTTAAAGGAGATAGTTTTACTTTAGTTAAAACTATGTTTAGTTTGAGTCATTTAAGATTTATCTAAAAGGGTTACTTATTTCTAAAAAAAAATTTGATGGTAAAGGTTTTTTTACACATCGCCTCGATGTGGATTGAGACACTTCTGGCTTATTTTCCAAACATAAGTTTGTTAGGGCTCTCGTAGAACGTCATATTCGTTAATCACTTAGATTTGTTCTCGACATAATATTTCAATGTGTTTTTCGGCGACAATACCATGGACACCATGGATCCCCTGGAAACGGTCGTCTGGGACGAGGATGTGTGGGATCACAATCGTCACGGACGTTAAGGAAAGTAATCTAGATCTTGGACCCCTGGGAACGGTCGTCTGGGACGGTTGCGATCCCACACATCCCCCCACTACTCACAAGCCTAACCATAGTCAACTCCTTAACCGTGACATCATTACATACGGCAACAGGCGGTAAAAAACTTCTGGGGTGTAAACTTTTACACACCCCTGGCATGTTGCGAGATTTGGCTTGGCGGACGAACGTTGCCACTTCATATACATTTTATGTGTGCACTGGATGTTGACATGCACAGTAGGCATAGGACGTACTTAATAAAATTTACGCAAGCCCATTTAAGAATTATATGCACGGTACGCGTTATACTGCCCACAACCATTCTTACTGCCCGCAGCCTTCCCTGATGTCCGCAGTCCTTTTACTGGCCGCAGCTCTCCCTACTGCCCGCAGCCCTCCCTACTTCCCGCCGTTCTTTCTACTGGAGTTAACCGATGTGGGTTAGTGAAATATACCCTATAGCTCCTATACCCTTGGGATAGTTTGCATAGACTCTTAAATGCGGATAAAAGTCTTTCCTGTCTCTGCCAAGAGATGAGAAGCAAAGGTGATAAATCTTCCACCAGCAAAGACGTTGCTACTGGTAAACTGGTAGATCATTATCACATAGTCGGGGTTTCAAACAGCACTTTCCCAATCGCCTCTTAAAGATAACTTTTAATTAAATTATTGATTTTCATTAATTGGAAATTGATCACAGCCTCTCTTTATTCCTTCATGACTAATTAATGAGAATAATGTTAGCATTTAAATTTTTATTTCATATTTTTAATGAGTGACATAAAAGAAAATCAAAGGGTCAAAACGTCAAAATATTGTTATGTTGACAACTATTTTACTTTGTAATTCCAAAATTTCCATTACCTTTTTTTGCATGTTGTATTTGAGGAACTGCATGCTGCATGAGAAAAATGTACCACGAGTGAGTTCACACAAACTAGTAAGTTTCATTTCACCCATACATCCTTCACAATATGAAAAAAAGTGAGTTTGACACTTTTCACTTATTCAGCTAGCGGGACCGTGAAAGAAAACCTAACCTCCGCAGCATTAGGGGTTNTTGACACTTTTCACTTATTCAGCTAGCGGGACCGTGAAAGAAAACCTAACCTCCGCAGCATTAGGGGTTTTTCGACAAATGCTGCCTTGTAAAATTTATCTTTGCCCTAATAGGTTAACCTGACATCTTAACAACAATTTCTTAATTACCTTTATCGATCCCGGATTAATTTNCTTAACAACAATTTCTTAATTACCTTTATCGATCCCGGATTAATTTTCCTTTCAAGCATAATTTTTTATATTTACAAGAATTGTTTTCAAATTGGATCATATGTTTCTACCAGTTTACAATTTAGTACAAAGAAAATGCCAAAATTAGTCGCGGATTAATTTGGCCCCAGAAATTTTTTTTTGAAATTCCTAAAATACTTTACGAAATAAACTCATATCACTTGGTCAGAGTTGAAATACATAGTTGGTACCAGAAAAATGTCAAATTAGTCGCAGATTGATTTGGCCCCAGAAACTTTTTTTTGAAATTTCTAAAATACTCAACGAAATGAACTCATATCACTTGGTCAGAGTTGAAATACATATTTGGCACCAGGAAAATGGCAAACTTAGTCGCGGATTAATTTGGCTCCAGAAATTTTATTTTTGAAATCCCTAAAATACTTTATGGAATAAACTCATATCACTTGGTCAGAGTTGAAATATTTATTTGATACCAGGAAAATGCCAAAATTAGTCGCGGATAAATTGAGCCCCATAAAAAATTTTTTTTTTTTAATTCCTAAAATACTTTTCGAAATAAACTCACATCACTTGGTCAGAGTTGAAATACATATTTGGTACCAGGAAAACGCCGAAATTAGTCGCAGATTAATTTGGTCCCAGAAATTGTATTTTTGAAATTCCTACATACTTTTCAAAATAACCTCATATCACTTGGTCAGAGTTGAAATACATATTTGGTACCAGGAAAATGCCAAAAGTAGTCGCGGATTAATTTTGCCACAGAAATTTCTTTTTTTTGAAATACATAAAATACTTAACGTAAAAAACTCTTCTCACTTGGTCAGAGTTGAGATACACATTTGGTACCAGGAATATACTAGATTTAGGTCGCTGACTAATTTTGCCACTGAAAAATTGGTTAGGTGCAAAAATAATTCAGAAATAAATTAATACATACTAAGTGTTAAGATACGTTAATCGTTGCTTAAAAATACCAACTTTAGTTGCTTTAGAACAACTTTAGAAAATTAATCCAAGATCGATAAAGGTAATCAAGAAATTGTTGTTAAGATGTCAAGTTAATCTATTAGAGAACTAAATATAAATTTTACAAGGCAGCATTTGACGAAACACTCCTAAAGCTGTGGAAGTTAGGGTTTCTTTCATTATCGGGACTCATTTAGATTTTCAAATAAAACTAAAAAGCAGGATGCCCCTGAGCTTATTAAACTTTAACGAAAAGAATAAATAATCAGGCTAATCACAAGATTCTAAAATATTCTCACATTATTAAATAAAATTTTTCAAATTTAACAACTATTTATCTTATACCCAAAATTTAGAATTGTTGTCTCATTGAAAGTAATAAATTAATATTAGAGATATTCAATATTTAAAATCCGAATTCAAGATAATAATTGATGTCAATTTAATTAATTGGTTTTCTGTTGCTTTAGTTGTACTGTAGGTAGTTTTATTTATTAACGTATAGATTACTAAAACACGATAACATGATTAACTTTTATAGTAAGTAGGATAACATTTACCTAAANTTATTAACGTATAGATTACTAAAACACGATAACATGATTAACTTTTATAGTAAGTAGGATAACATTTACCTAAAAGTAACTTTATTTATTTGAAGCACCATTAAATATCACAAGTCTAATAAGGACTTATAACTTTCATGTTAATAAATTTTTAAATAAAAATTATTTAAATTAGTAAATATAATTATCATAAATAAGAACAGTATATAAATTGATACCATTTCAACCCTTTGACGTACAGTAAATCGCACTATAACTAATCTCGATAAGTGGACCTCAGGATTTGATAAGAATATTCCGAAATTGTGCATGATTACACAAAATTGAGTTCNTAATCTCGATAAGTGGACCTCAGGATTTGATAAGAATATTCCGAAATTGTGCATGATTACACAAAATTGAGTTCGAATTGCGAGCGAGAAGTGAAATGGAAGGTTGAATGACCTGAGACAATCAATTTATGCCTGATCCAAACTTGCCTTTCTCTCATCGTCCTCTAGGGAAAATGCAGTAAAAAGTTTCTTTGATTTTTATAATAGTTATGATGGTGATTGATAAGGCTATGATNCTAATCTCGATAAGTGGACCTCAGGATTTGATAAGAATATTCCGAAATTGTGCATGATTACACAAAATTGAGTTCGAATTGCGAGCGAGAAGTGAAATGGAAGGTTGAATGACCTGAGACAATCAATTTATGCCTGATCCAAACTTGCCTTTCTCTCATCGTCCTCTAGGGAAAATGCAGTAAAAAGTTTCTTTGATTTTTATAATAGTTATGATGGTGATTGATAAGGCTATGATGACTAAGAGTGAACACATAAATATGAAGTATTCTCGTTCCTTCGCTATATCAGTACTCATGATTTCTTCTTGCTTTACTTCCTCTTCTCTTTGCTGTTCCTTGGTGTAGGCGTTCACCGCTTGTAACAAAANCATGATTTCTTCTTGCTTTACTTCCTCTTCTCTTTGCTGTTCCTTGGTGTAGGCGTTCACCGCTTGTAACAAAAGTTGATCGTTGTACACGTCTTTGTATGAATATCCGAATTGTTTTGCAAATTCAGTACCCGATTAAAATAGTGACTTGACAGCAATAAATGAACCCACACTTCCTGTATTAATTTTGGTGAGGAGCCCCAGAACGTTTGCCGTAACATTNCATGATTTCTTCTTGCTTTACTTCCTCTTCTCTTTGCTGTTCCTTGGTGTAGGCGTTCACCGCTTGTAACAAAAATTGATCGTTGTACACGTCTTTGTATGAATATCCGAATTGTTTTGCAAATTCAGTACCCGATTAAAATAGTGACATGACAGCAATAAATGAACCCACACTTCCTGTATTAATTTTGGTGAGGAGCCCCAGAACGTTTGCCGTAACATTTCTCACCTTAGCAAGTGATAAAGTTAATATTACCATGATCAACTTCCAGTTTTTCATTTTTATTTTGGGTTGTCAGCTTGTTTCGTCGAGTTAGTTTGTTTGTGCGTGATTGTCAGAAGTTGAGTGTAGTATTTGTCTACTTACTGCTAGTATATATATGAGTGTCAAGTTTATGGATAAATGATTTCATTTTGAAATTCCTCGTGTTGTTTCCTGTTTTGTAAGCATGTTGTAAGGATTTCACAAGGTCAATGTATTTTCTTTCTTCTCTTGGTTTATCTAGAATGCGGAGGAGTTCTTCCTAATAGTTAGGATTTTTTAGTATACATTTTGTAAGAGTAGGATGAAGTGAGTGTGGACATTCACAAAAGCTATGGAATAGTGAGTCACGAGCCTGTAAATTGCAAATTGTACATTCTTTTCCTTTTTTTATCAGGATATAAGTTCCATCGAATCTTATGAATTTGCTTTGTAAGCGTACTGTTGCTATTATTCTTTTATCCTGTAAACTAAGGGTTGATGATAGGTAAAATGGTATTTTCTGCTCTCTAACTTGTTTACTGACAAGATAGAATGTGTTCTTTTTGGATATATTTATTCTTTCTACGTCTAGGGAATGTGGGTAAGTTTGAATACTGTAAGAAACGTCCTTAAAAAATGGTTGAGAGAATCTGGACTCGTCTTGCGCTGCCCATAGCCAGACTAATCTGCGTTTTCTTAGCTGAATTCTTAGTTGTGTAACCTTGTTGTAATTATAATCTTCTTCTTTTGAATCAACACTACGAAGCGCTAAGTAACGCTTGGTAGTCTCGTCTCTTCCATTTGTATAATTTTTTCGCAAAAGAAAATTGCTTGAATTAACGCTTTCTCTCCTAGTTGTGTTCGATTATTTTCTAAGCGTATAAGATAATTAGCGGTATGGAAGTCAGGTGCTAGAAAACGCCTAAAAATTGGGTTTGTATTTGTTCTATTTGTTCCATCTTCTTTATTCTCCATATTGCTGAAGAATATATTAGCGTATTCGCAATAATTGAGTCAAAAAGTAGCAAGGTGGCGTTGATGGAATTATTCCTCCCACCCCCCTTATATTTACGTCCTACACACTAGCGGTAGCTGCCATTGCCTTTGCTTCAAATTTGTTAACTGCCTCATTAAACAGCACCGAGGAGCTAAAAGTCACTCCTAGATAAGTGTAGTTATTTACAATTTCGATTTTTTTACCCTTATAAAAAAATTTTGCTTTAGGTGGCCTACCAAGACGACAATTTTTTTTAGACATGTTCACTTCTAATTTCAGATGTACGAAGTATTTTGTCAGTTTGGCTATTTTTCTGTCCATGTCTATCACTGATGAAGCGAAAATAACCTTATCATCCGCATATTGTAAAATGTGCAAACTATATTCGTTATTTAGTGCGATTCTTCCATTTTTTGTTTCTTTAATAAACAGGTTTTCGATATCCGACATGTATAAATTGAAGAAAAGTGGACTCAATGGGTCTCCTTGAAGGACTCCTTTTGTAATCACTATTATTTTCGTTTTCCCTTTTGGTGTTTGATTTTTTCTTACAGCATTATTGTACATATATTGTATTATTCTGACCATATTTCCACTTACACCTAGATATTGAAGTTTTTCTCATAGATTGTTGTGGCTTATNTTGTAAAATGTGCAAACTATATTCGTTATTTAGTGCGATTCTTCCATTTTTTGTTTCTTTAATAAACAGGTTTTGGATATCCGACATGTATAAATTGAAGAAAAGTGGACTCAATGGGTCTCCTTGAAGGACTCTTTTTGTAATCACTATTATTTTCGTTTTCCCTTTTGGTGTTTGATTTTTTCTTACAGCATTATTGTACATACNTTTGATTTTTTCTTACAGCATTATTGTACATACATTGTATTATTCTGACCATATTTCCACTTACACCTAGATATTGAAGTTTTTCTCATAGATTGTTGTGGCTTATTGATAGGAAAGCTCGACTAAAGTCTATGAATAGCGCAAATACCTTCCTTTTTTGTACCGATTTGCAGTGCGGCGTTAAGAGTGAAGAATTGATCTATACATCCCCTTCCTTGTTTGAATCCTGCTTGTTCTTCAGGTAGTATCCCACAATCATTAGCCCATTTAGATAGACGTTAACAAATAATAGTTGAGAATATTTTTGTCACTGAATTTGCAAGCAAAATTGGCCTATAGTTTAGTGGGTCATTTAACTCTTCTTTTTAAATAGCATGACTATGAGTGATTCTTTCCAGTCCTGAGGAATGTTCCCTTGTGTCATTATATCATTCATGGATTTGCATAGAATTTCAATTTCTTCTGGTGGGAGTGCTTGAATGAATTCGTTGGCGAGTTGACCTGGACCAGGCGCTTTTTTTTCCTTAAGTTTTCTTAATGTCCTTTTTATTCCTTCAGTTGAGATTGATGCGTCTAAGGTTGGGTGTCTTGCGTCCTGTATAAGGTGTTGCTTTCCTCTTGGAGAAAATGATGTTTTTGATTCATAAAAGTTTTCCCATTCTGTTATGCTAACTTGACATGGTGGATTTTTTCTATTTCTTAGCATAGCTAATGTTTTCCAGAACTCATTTGAAGGTTGACACTGTGTTATGGTTTGTTTTATTTTTTCTCTGAGATCATTTTTTTCTTAATTATCATATTATGAAATCGATCTCTTACTTCTAGATATTGAAATCTTGCTTTATCTGTCCATTTTGCTTGTTTTGCTATTTTNATGGTGGATTTTTTCTATTTCTTAGCATAGCTAATGTTTTCCAGAACTCATTTGAAGGTTGACACTGTGTTATGCTTTGTTTTATTTTTTCTCTGAGATCATTTTTTTCTAAATTACCATAATATGAAATCGATCTCTTACTTCTAGATATTGAAATCTTGCTTTATCTGTCCATTTTGCTTGTTTTGCTATTTTTNTATGAAATCGATCTCTTACTTCTAGATATTGAAATCTTGCTTTATCTGTCCATTTTGCTTGTTTTGCTATTTTTAATGCCTCTTTCTTTCTTTTAAATTTGTTTCCTGCATTCAAAGTCGAACCATCTTGGGTTCATCTTATGTTTGCCTAAATTTGCGTCCTTGATCCACATACTCGACTCTTTAGCTGCATATAATATCAGTGTCATAAAATTAGGAAGAGATAGTGTGAGGTTGTTGTTTATTTTGTTAGCTAAACTTAATTGGTATTGCTGACATAGGTCGTTTTCCATAATGGTCTCTCTACTTTCTCTCCCAGATAAAAGTTATCAAATTCTTCTAGCATAATATGGATTGGAAAATGTCCTGAATTTTACAATTGTCCTATTTTTAATGTTTTTATTAAATTTATTGCTCTATTATTTCCGAATACTAGGTCAATTGTGGATTTTCATAAAGAGCTGATGTATGTGTAGTTTGATTGTATGGCCTAGGTAATTCTTCCATTTAGAAGAATTAAATTTAATTCGTCATAATAGTTATAATATGCTTCCCTCTTTTATTAACTTTTGTGTCCATCGACTTCCTTTTTATTGGCATTCCATTTGTAAATTTTGATGATCCAATAATATCACCTAACGTGCCTACTCTACTATTAAAGTCGCCTCCTATAAGTATTGCTGTATTTTTGTGTCTCCATTAGGCATTCAAGTTCAATTTGTAGGTGATCGAGAATTGGGTCTTTCAGGAGGGATGTACCAATTTCCAATTATAATAAAATTCTTGTTGTTTATGTAGTGTTTTGTAATTATCCAGTTTTGATGATACGCTAAATTTGACATACGTTTTTTTGAGAACGTACTTATTCCACCACTACCTCTTCCCATTACTTTTAGTTTAATTGCATTCATCTCTATTTTGCTAAATTTATCCATGGGTTCATAGGTTCTCTGCTCCAAGTCTCCGTGAGACAAATTATGTCATACTGTGTCAAGTTTTGTTTTGTCTTTTTCGTTAAAGTCCAAAATGATTTTTAATCCTCTTACATTCCAGAACATTATGTTTTTAATTTTTTTGTTTGGTTGTAAGGCCAACTAATTCCAACTTCAGACTTAATTATTTTGGTGACTGCTCTATCTAGCGGCTTAGTAGTGATTACAAGTATCAAATATCCTTCCGCCAATTAATCTGTGGTTAAAGTTAATTCCTCGATTTTCTCCGATTAAAATATAATCAATGATTAAATTTTCTTTAACCACTGGTTAAGACTAACCGACCATGGTGCACCTAGCTATGAGACTAAGTTCCTAGAACCAGACCATAGTAGACAGAATAATAATGTATCCCACAATCACACAGACATACTTCATCCCAATCCTTCCTTTTTTTTTCTTAGTCCAGCAGACAACTGTCTTTTCTTGTCTATGCACTTTTGAAAAAAAAATCCTCTAGAAACACGCGAGGGACTACTTTTCCAATATTTTCTTATTTATTTCTCCGTGCAATATTATGGTCCTAAGAAACTTTATTTAAAGTAAGAGAGATTGAAGAAATTGAACTACCACCGGTCCGTGTTACTACACTCCTCACACTTACTATAAACACACTAACTTTGAGACCGTAAAAGCCGCTCAAATCGATAAGCCTTAACCTGAAATATGAAATACGGTAAACAATCACGCGTGTTAACTTAGAAACACTTCTGTCAAGAACAAACTTTCCGTTGCAACAGATATGGNAGAAACACTTCTGTCAAGAACAAACTTTCCGTTGCAACAGATATGGGCAAAAAATCGATTTTAGAATCGATTTTTACTAATTTTGACAAAAACTCATTAAAATTACAAGTTTTTAAACTTAATATGATAGAATAACATGATATTAACTATTTGACTAATGATACTTGAAGAGATTAATAAATGGAGAATTAAAAATATATATTTTAAATAAAAATCAGTCACTCCGTTCAGCTCAAGTAGAAACAACTTTTTTGTTTCTCAGCTGTGAAAAAACATTATAATTGGAAATGATAGAGTGAGTTGAGAGGCAGATAATGACATGCCTTCTACCCAGACTCGTAGGGGAACATTGAAACAAATTAATTAAAAAATTTTTTTTCACTCAAACATGAGGTCAGAAATCCGGCTCAATTAGTCACACCTTTTTTGTTTCTCAGGTGTGAAAAAATATTATAATTGGAAATGATAGAGTGAGTTAAGAGGAAGATAATGACATATGCCTTGTACTCAGACTTGTCGGGAACATTGAAACAAATTAATTAAAAAAAAAAGTTTTTCACTCATACATGAGGTCAGAATTCTGGCTCAAGTAGTCACAACTTTTTTGTTTCTCAGGTGTAAAAAAATATTATAATTGAAAATGATAGAGTGAGTTGAGGGGAAGATAATGACTAATGCCTTGTACCCAGACTCTTAGGCGAACATTGAAACAAATTAATTTAAAAAANCCCAGACTCTTAGGCGAACATTGAAACAAATTAATTTAAAAAATTTTCACTCAAACATAAAGTCAGAATTCCGGCTCAAGTAGTCACAACTTTTTTGTTTCTAAGGTGACAAAAAATATTATAAATGCAAATGGTAGCGTGAGTTGAGAGAAAGATAATGACATATGCCTTGTACCCAGACTGGTAGGGGAACATTGAAACAAATTAATTAAAAAAAAAGTTTTTCACGCAAACATGAGGTCAGACTTCTGGCTCAAGTAGTCACAAATTTTTGTTTCTCAGGTTTGAAAATATATTTTAATTGGTAGTGATAGAGTGAGTTGAGAGGAAGATAATGACATATGCCTTGTACCCAGACTCGTAGAGGAACAATTTCAGTTATTTAAGGTATTTTAAATGAAGAATTGTTTAAGTATGAGACAATCATTTCGAGCGTATATATAGCTTAAGTTGTGATAGTTTAATTCTTGAAAGAAAAAATGTTTAGCTGAACTGTATTTAAATGTTAACAACTTACTTTAAGTGCTTTGAAAGTAATATATCAGTTTGATGTGTAAGTAAATCAAAGTAGTTTGTTTAAGAAGCATAAGAAAATTTTAGATAGACTATTCGCAACTACGATGAATTTTCTTCTTATGTATAATGAATTGCTATTGTTTTATTTTTGAAATCGTAGGAGGAATGATGATATTGATATAATGGTTTACAATTGTAAAACACTACTAAAGGTATTGATGTAGTTAGGTAAATAATTTAACTGTAAAATAACTTAACTATAAAATAATGTAATGTAAAGGTATAAAAATCAATCATAACATTTTCTGGATTAAAATTTTATTTTTATTTTAGAATTAATGTTTTAGAAGTAAATTGAAAATTCAATTCAGTAAAAACGAAAGGATTACCTATCCTGCAAAATATGCTATAATTATCAAATTTCAAGTTTAAATGTTTTAAAAGTTATATTTATTTAATATATCTTATTTTCAATCATCATGGTTGTAGTTTGACGTTAAAATTTCGTACAAGTTGTTTACACTGACATGGATTTAAAAGTTTGTGNAAAAGTTATATTTATTTAATATATCTTATTTTCAATCATCATGGTTGTAGTTTGACGTTAAAATTTCGTACAAGTTGTTTACACTGACATGGATTTAAAAGTTTGTGTCAAAGAAAAATCAATTTACTAAAGGTTTATGACTTTAAGATGAAAAATTAATTGATTTGAAAAAATTTTATATTTTGTTATGAGTATAAGTAAAATATTGAACGTATTTAAATAATGTCCCAGTTGTCTTTATTACTCAAGATGAGTGGCATATGAATAATGTATTTCAATTGTTTCATAGAATAAGTTATGTTCAATTTGAATAAATCGAAAAAAATGTATTTTATTAAAAATTCTTGAAAATGCCAAAAGGAATCTGTTTTGCTAGTATCCAAAGTGAACACAAAGTAACTTGTATGGGGATGTTATTTATACACAAAAACAGAATAAGATTTGAGGTAGATTCAGTAACGGATACCACAGGAACAATTTTCTTACTAGGAAAGGATTCAGGTCAGGAACTGGTCAGGAACAGGAATGAATCAGGAACAGTGCTTAGTAGGATGATAGAAACAGGTCAGGAACAGGAACAGGTCAGGAACAGTGATTGGTAGGATGATAGAAACAGGCCAGAAACAGGAACAAGAGTTAGCAGGAATTGATTCAAGTATTATCCAGTCGATAGGTGCACTAAAGTGATAACAACTTGAAAAACAATAAAACTGTTAATAAAAAATAAATACAATTAAATTTGTATTGAATGTAATTAGAAATTAAAAGAGCGAAAATTTGAGCGACCTTCCACCTTGAATTCTAATTGAATTTTTTTTGAGTTGAAATTAGTCGTCATGATGTCCAGGTGGATGTTGTTATTGTGTCGCATTTGTTATAATACTGCAATTAAGATTCGGAGTGTAATAAATATCATAGTTTAATAACGATTTGTTCTATAAGCTTCTAAAATATCATTACTATAAAATATGATTACTAAACAAGCGTAGTTTGTAAATGTATACTACATTACAATTACAGTTGAAGTGATATGATAAAAGAAACAAATGTTGAATTAAACTATTTCTTCAATTATTGATGAAGTGTAAGTAAATCCATGGAGCGTTTCTCCGTCATCTTATCGTTTACAGCTTAATTAACAAATGATATTTTGCAACCGCCGAAGTGATTTTGCTTTTTAATTATATCGTTTTACATTGATACTTTTGATTGGCGTTTTTAAAAAGATGTTTTTACCATCGGATTTTCTGCAATTTGGGCAGTGCTTTTTTCTTTTTGTACTTTAGCAATGGAATTGAAGCTTGATGAAATGTTGGTGAGTTAAATACTATACAANTATACACAATAATAAAATCACAATTTTTCTTTAAATATCATGTACAGATACGTAAAATTATACAAATCTATATTTTTAAAGTAATTGTTGGGCGAAGAATGATGTACTTTTTGCTGTTTTATAGAATGTTTGGTGTAAATTATTTATTTATAAAATATATCTTTCAATAATGGAATGATGGATAAAACCAAATAAAAATAAGTACATATCTGTATCATATATTTGAAATCAACATTGCTATTTAAGATGTTTGATAGAGCAATTGTTGTTACTAAAACGTAAATGTAATTATTCCGCGTGTGTTATGTAAGTCAGGAATAGAGAATATTTTTTTGCTCCATGGAGATGATTTATAACTGTGTTGTTATTGGTTGCGTCAGNATAAGTCAGGAATAGAGAATATTTTTTTGCTCCATGGAGATGATTTATAACTGTGTTGTTATTGGTTGCGTCAGTATGCAAGCATTTCGAATGGCAGTATTGAAATCAATTTTTGTAAGACGCGTTCAACAATTTCCGTGCACTAATCTACATTATCATGACGATGCTAATGAGTCCACTAAAAATAGTGATGTTTNCGTTCAACAATTTCCGTGCACTAATCTACATTATCATGACGATGCTAATGAGTCCACTAAAAATAGTGATGTTTTCTAAAAAATTCTTAATTTTAATTGTTTATAAATATAAACTATGTTAGCCACAGAAAAAAAAATTACTTTGTGAATTATGTTTTTGGAACTCATAATGCAAACAGTTGGCATAAAAATTATAACGTANGAAAAAAAAATTACTTTGTGAATTATGTTTTTGGAACTCATAATGCAAACAGTTGGCATAAAAATTATAACGTAATCAGCATCAACTTTGTTACAACATGCGTAAAAATGCTAATATGTTTGGAAATATTGCCTTGAGTAATTAACAGCCAGTTATAGATTGAGCCAATATTTATCAATATTCAATGGTTGCTAATGAGGTAATTTAAAAAATCAACCAAACCTAACGCTACATCTTTTTCAACTGGAGAAAGGTTCGTAAGCAAACTTGCCTCCAAAACTATATAGTATAGAAAATAGCTATATCGTCAATTATAACAGGCCTTATCCTCCGCATCGGTCACTAGTAAGCAAGTATAGAAACTAATAGGCCATTCAGTTATTTGGTCAATTGAAGAAAAAATTTCTTGATATTCTGAGAACGTGACATAACCTAACGTTTAATTCTAATGTAACAAACAGTAAAATAAAATGTTCACGTTGCAGTTAGTGTTTAACTTAATTCTAGTTCTGAATATGTTTGAAATTTTTCTGCTTGGAATTATAGAACTCAACTGATACACTTCTGACCGAATCTGCTGAAAGTTGGGGAGAACAATTAGGTACCCAGCAGTGGAGTTTTTTTGAAAAAAATTCACAAATACTTGAACAAATGCAGAAAGGCTTCACCGTCNTTTTGAAAAAAATTCACAAATACTTGAACAAATGCAGAAAGGCTTCACCGTCAACACGGAAGCCCCTCAATTATATACGTCTGAACAGGAATCACAAATGTTGCAACAAGCGCAGGATGTGTACTTCGTTAACAAAGACACAATTGTTGCGATAAGTGCAGGAGGATTAATTACAAGAGTGTAACTACGATGATTACTGCCTGTTATTACATGTTGTGTAATAGAAAGACTATTATATTATACCTAAACCGAGTATCACTGCCGATAAATAGATACAATAATTTTGAAAACCTCGCGCATAACGAATTTGGGGAAAAAGAGCAATCCTATGTATTGAACCGTATATAGCTGTCTAGCCTAGCATTTAACCGTCCTGTTAGATGAAGCATATCCTAATTTGTTTAAAAAGGCAACCAAATTGTAATAAAATGCATTTCAAATTACTGAATAAATGTACTTAATAGTGATTCAGAAAAAACACGGCGTGTATATTTTATCAATTATTGTGTTCAAATGCCAAAATCAGTCTCAATATTTCTATTTTAATAGGAAATTGATATATAATAATTTAGTTCTCAATCGTATTTGCTTACATTCGCCTTCAATTCAGTGTTGAGTTGTTCAATGATTCAGAAGTTAACGATACTTTGTCTTTATTTTAGCTGTCAGCTGTTGAGTATTTTGATATTCCAAGCAAATTTGGTTCACGATTCAGTACATTCTATCATATTTTTAAAAACCTGACNTCAGAAGTTAACGATACTTTGTCTTTATTTTAGCTGTCAGCTGTTGAGTATTTTGATATTCCAAGCAAATTTGGTGGTTCACAATTCAGTACATTCTATCATATTTTTAAAAACCTGATATTGAATTACAAAAGTACGGCTTTGTATACTTATTGAAATTATTACATAAAATCTAGTTGATTTGTTGGAAGAAAATAATCCCCTGACAGCAATGGCTGTGAATATTGATAATTATTTATCAGTGGTTAGAGGGAGCAAAATAAATTCGTTTTGGGAGTGCAACAATGTTGCGACACAGTATATTACTCTGAAGTGTTGGGTAAATTTAAATCGGGAAATAGATAACAAATATTCCGTGCTATGAAATCTTTGAATTATTTTTATAATTCAGGTATAGGTTTCAGATTGAGGATCTTCTTGAATCTAAATCTGAAGTTAACTTTAGGGTTCAGGCACCTGACAAACTTAACAAAGTACCAGCAATCAGGTTGCAATAGGTTGGACCTGCGGAAACAATAGTAGGCGCCGGTTGAGGTGTATTTACAGGTACAACCTTAATTTAAGGCAGCTATGGTTAGGGCAAATGAATAAAATAACTATGCCACATTACAATCCCGTAAAAGAGCGATGGTTGTATTAAGTATGATGGACATTAATGACGATTTCGCTTATATATAATGAAGATGAAAGTGCAGGACAAGTTATTAAACATGTAATAGCACTGAACTCTCTAACATTTCTGTTTTGTTAATAGGATTCACTAATGCCTTTTCAGACGACATTTAAGTCCAATGCCAACCAGCAGCATATCGCCTGTTGTAGCGTATCCAATGTGAGTGAAAATTAGTATAACCAATAATGTAATAGATATCATAACTTATACGTACTTAATCAACAATTTAAAGAATATGGTGATACCTTGCATGGAAGCTGCAGGTTTTTCTACGCAACTAATCCCAAACGCATAAGATGATTTAGCTGGTCAGATGGATACTTTGTGTATTGGAAGAAATGCAGCAACTGATTCAGGTAATGGTTGCCAACCTTAAAAACTTATTAATAAAACTAATTGAAAGTACGACAATTAGGCGTTTAGGGTAATTGTATTATTGCAACTGGTTATTTAAGTATTATAAGTTCTGAAAGTGTTACATTCTTCAGTTTTATGTATAAAGAGAATTTTTGTATAGAATGGTACAAATCAACCACTGACGTAGATTATGCTACACTTGCTCCTACAATGGTTGATTCAGCTGTTTCCTGTATGGAGAATTTGCCATTTACTGCTGAGAGAGAAGTTCAAATTGCTAGCGCTTATCATGTAAGAAACGATAATGTTTAATATGAAAAAAGTGCACGAGTTTAGTTATTTATTACTGCTTAGAGAGAAACTGCTACAGTCGTTCATTATCAACGTCAATTACAAACCAAGTCACTTGCAATTATACAGAAATATGTGTCAGCAGTACATTCACCAACGGAGACAAGAATNCAATTACAAACCAAGTCACTTGCAATTATACAGAAATATGTGTCAGCAGTACATTCACCAACGGAGACAAGAATGAATGTAAGTGAACTATAAGCTGAGTATTTATATCAAAAGGTATGTTAAATAATTTTCAAGTTATTTATTTACTATTTCAAGTTTAAATATTTACCCTCCGACGGGCTACAGATGATACTGTGCACGAGAACGACGATAATAAAATTACTTCCCATTTTGCAAATATACAAAATACTTGTTGCGCTGTGTATGCGTGTAGTGTTAATAATTGTCTAATAACATCCATGTCTGATAGGAAATATGCGTAGGGATGTTTAATTATTAATATTTTTTAAGATTGAAAAAGGTGAATAAATATACTTGTAAAATTAATTCTAATACGTTTACGACTGATAGTTGCAGAAGTTATATAGCGTGTTATTTCCAAAAAAATGAATGCATTTTAATAGATGTGGTAACCTACTTAGCCCTATATCCCAAAGTTCTTACTCAATATTTCAATGTACATTGGTTTTTCACCAACTGGTTATTTTGTTTTGTTATTTTTATTAAACGCATATATTACTATTTATATAACCACCTCTCATGTTCATCTATTCATCGTCGGAAGGTATGGACAAATCGTTTTAACTAAGCGGTTGCTGTCCTACACTAACATAACAATTTGTAACACCTTGCTTTGTGTATGGTGTGAATAAAGTTTTTTGACATATAACATATAAGCCATTGCAATGGCAAGAAACATTGTTCTAAATGCATTATTCAGTCTAAATTGTTGTCTTGTTGGCAAAACTGCATTTACGATTGAACAAATAAAGTTGACTTGTTCTGATCCCAAATATGAAATACAAAGTGAAAAAGTGATAAAGTTTACTCTCGGGGGGAAAAGGTCGGCAAAGAAGTAAGACAGTGATTTAAATGTGGTTATTGGTATTTTTGTACAATTATTGTATTGAATTTATTTTAATTTTTACTTGCAGGTAAATCATAGAATTCTGTCAGTTAGAGACCTCATTTTAAATGAATCAGTAATCATTTTGGTGATGGATGTACCAAATATAGATCTCCTGATACTGAAAGCAAAGATGAACGGAACAGAAGTAGGACGCAATGGACATCTTATCGATGAGTTCTTCTGCATAATTGCTGATAACGACGCACTATGGGCAGGATAGTCGAAATTCTTGTAAAAAAGTCAACTCCGAAATTTCGACAANGGCAAAACTGCATTTACGATTGAACAAATAAAGTTGACTTGTTCTGATCCCAAATATGAAATACAAAGTGAAAAGTGATAAAGTTTACTCTCGGGGGGAAAAGGTCGGCGAAGAAGTAAGACAGTGACTTAAATGTGGTTATTGGTATTTTTGTACAATTATTGTATTGAATTTCTTTTAATTTTTACTTGCAGGTAAATCATAGAATTCTGTCAGTTAGAGACCTCATTTTAAATGAATCAGTAATCATTTTGGTGATGGATGTACCAAATATAGATCTCCTGATAATGAAAGCAAAGATGAACGGAACAGAAGTAGGATGCAATGGACATCTTATCGATGAGTTCTTCTGCATATTTGCTGATAACGACGCACTATGGGCAGGATAGTCGAAATTCTTGTAAAAAAGTCAACTCCGAAATTTCGACAANATTGCTGATAACGACGCACTATGGGCAGGATAGTCGAAATTCTTGTAAAAAAGTCAACTCCGAAATTTCGACAATTTTTATTTGAAACAAGTTTGAACAATTGTGCGCAAGGTTTCTGCAAAATTTAACGCAGATTGGTTTAAACGTGTTGATTTGGCGCGCGATATAATTTTCACAAATACATAAGGATACATGGACAACACTTTNGATTGGTTTAAACGTGTTGATTTGGCGCGCGATATAATTTTCACAAATACATAAGGATACATGGACAACACTTTGAAGTACGTATAATCCGCCATCACCCATCCGATTACAATGCANTAAGGATACATGGACAACACTTTGAAGTACGTATAATCCGCCATCACCCATCCGATTACAATGCAGTTTTCATTGCCGTGTTGTAGCAACATTAAACTACTTAACCTGCTGCCACCAACTGCCACGGTGCATATTACATGAAAATAATTTGAATGAAATATGTGGAAAATATGAAAATTTGGCTGCTGTGTACAGTGCAGCCATAATTAAAGTTTCCACTACCTGGCCACTTTCTTTGGTTTCACTTTAGTTTTTTGGCTGAATGTATTGTAACCTTTACTTTTTTAATGCAGAATTTTGCATTTCTAGTTTATTCTTTAATAACTCTTATATTTCTGTTTCGGTTAAATTTTGATTCCTTAGCTAAGCGGAAATAATTCGAAATTAGGTAGTGGAAACTTTACTTATGGTTGCACTGTATATATGCTTAAAGTTGCATAAATCGCGGTAAACAGACCGAAAACTGTTTAAAAAAATTTACTGAAGATGAAATTAATATTGATGAAATTTTAAAAGATGCTAGTGGAGTTACCCAAACTGTGAAGTACTTAGAAGGGTTAGAACTTTCGGACGACGAATAATTGTATTTAATTTTTTAGCAATTTAGCAGTCATTCTTAATCAAACTAAGCTGTTTGATGTTTGTACATCCTATTTATACGTTAATACTTTATCATAAGTACTTGNTTATACGTTTATACTTTATCATAAGTACTTGAAATGATTCTTGGAAAAACAAATAATTAATAAATTTAGCTTATATACAGCGTTGGCAAAAATGTTTGCTGTATTTATCCCAAAATATATTCTTCAAGCATTATAAAATATAATGTCATTGCTAAAATTCACGCAAAGTCACTGTATTATCAACCAATATAAAATTTTAGTTGAGATTATCCATTTTAAGCTTATTAGGGTCTGGTTTAGTTACAGAAATACTTTTTGACAGGAATATGAGTATCCCTGCCCTCTGTGCGACGGTAAGAGTTCATAACATCACTGAAAATGTAATAATTCAGAATGTGTTGCAGGAATGGTATGTAACCAAGTATTCACAGCAAAATACCGTCTAGTTCGCCATATTTACTCGAAACACTATAGACCAGCTTACAAATGCGTTTTGTAAACCGATGATAATGTTTGCAAGAGAACTTTCCCTCTTCTCCACAAAAACTTACCACGCTGATGTGTTGGACGCCACCGTGACGCGACGAAAACAAGACCTCTATAACAATTGCTGGGACTTTGTTTATATTATCGTTGTAGGCAATCCAGCTACAAAGCTTAACACTCCTTAAATGCTTTTCATTCTCTCAATTAAAAAATTTTTTGGATACATTAATTGTTTCAGAATATTTTATCAAACAATACAAACAAAAAAGTTGTGACTACTTAAACCGGAAATCTGTCCTCATGTTTGAGTGAAACTATTCTTTAAATTAATTTGTTTCAATGTTCCCGACAAGTCTGAGTACAAGGCATATGTCATTATCTTCCTCTTAACTCACTCTATCATTTCCAATTATAATATTTTTTCACACCTGAGAAACAAAAAAGTTGTGACTACTTGAGCCGGAATTCTGACCTCATGTTTGAGTGAAAAAAAAATTTTTAATTAATTTGGTTCAATGTACCCCTACAAGTCTTGGTACAAGGCGTATGTCATTATCTTCCTTTCAACTCACTCTATCATTTCCAATTATATTATTTTTTTCACAGCTGAGAAACAAAAAAGTTGTTTCTACTTGAGCTGAACGGATTGACTGATTTTTATTTGAAATANTTTTTTCACAGCTGAGAAACAAAAAAGTTGTTTCTACTTGAGCTGAACGGATTGACTGATTTTTATTTGAAATATATTTTTTTAACTCTCTCTTTATTAATCTCTTGAAGTATCATTAGACAAATAGTTAATCTCATGTTATTCTATCATATTAAGTTTAAAAACTTGTAATTTTAATAAGTTTTTGTCAAAATTAGTAAAAATCGATTCTAAAATAGATTTTTTGCTCATGTTTGTTGCAAGTGAAAGTTTGTCCTTGACAGAAGTACTTCTAAGTTCACACACGTTAAACAATCTAGTTTAAATTAAAACCCAGATGAGTTGGATTTAATTCTCTTGAGACTGTTTTAGTTATCTTGAGTTAAGAAAAAAATCGGGGTTTTTTAACTTACAAACCATAAACACACTTGCTTTCACTTTACTTTTTCCGCTATTACTCAGTAAGTGCTACATATTATTCAAATATTTTGATCTAGGAATAAATCTATAACGTCGAAAAACAAGGTCGGTTGACTATAATGCTCTTAGGACACAAAAAATACCAAGAGGTACTCTACTGACGGAGTTTCAACGAGGTCAAATAGATGTCTTATGTGGAGAAGGTTAGTCGTTGGGTAAAATTGGAGCAAAACTTAACCGTTCGACCAGAGCGATTAGACCATCCTTCAAATACCGTGATAACTATGGTAAAAACCGGTTCCATGGTCGAAAATCTAAACTTTCTCTACGTGATAAGCGTGGAATTCGTCATCAAATGTCAAATAAAGTGACCACATGCAACGAAGTCAAGAGAATTTTGAATTTGAACGTGGGCAGAGAGACCTTAAGAAAATTTTGCCTTCACAGTTCACAAGCCGTTTAGTATTCTAAGTTGAACAAGAAGCTCCATCTCACATCCGCAAGTATACAGAAGCGTTTGTAGTGAGGTCGAGGAAAAGTCGATTGAGGAAAACAGTGGAACAAGGTCATCTTCAGTGACGAAAAAATTTTTTATTTGGATTGTCCTGATGATTTTAGACAACATTGGCACTATTTGCGTAAAGAAAAACTTATATTTTCAAAAAGAAACTCT